>PVIH01005474.1:25800-123789 GCA_004025045.1 Sigmodon hispidus | reverse complement strand
CTGGAAAATTCTTCAGTGGCAGGGAACCAAAGTCATATTACAAACATCATGCCAGTTCCTATTAAGGGAATTAAAGGTTCTGACTTAATGAGCTTATATAAGACTAGCCAGTTGTCTCAGCACTTGGGCTACAGAGTGAGACCATTTTAAGACAAATATAGTTACATGATACCAGATCTATTAACTGAATCACGACAACCTGATAGTCCTAATGTATATTGTCTCTGTTTTTATCTAAGAACAAGACTAAAACACTACAAAAATATATACTTGTTTTGCTTTGTACTGGAGCCAGCAGACAAGACAGGCTCTGCCTGCCACTAAATCTTTTTGTTTGGTTGGCTTAGAGAATCTCATTAGATACTTGATTTATCCAAAAGCAGTAGTTCGATTTGGAATGAATTCTCTTAAATCTATTAGCACTTATGTTTGACCAAAACAATGTTTAAATAATCCTGGCCTGATTTTTCTAAACCTTTTACCACCAATGTATACATTGAAAAGCCTGTTGAAAATAGGCATGTTAACCTCAAGAATTTTGTCATCTTTAATACCTACATATACAAAGAACTGCAAAGCTAACTACTGAGCATATAACAGAAAAAAAAAAAATGCTTGTTAAACAGAGTACTTAAAACATTGACTATCAAGCCAATAAAATATTCAAATCAAAAATTTAATTCTGGTTTGAGTCATGTTTGAGATAATATATCATTCCTGACAGCATTTCTATCCAGCCATGGAAGGTTTATCAAATTTCTATGTAAGTTTGCTACTTATGCTATCCCGACTTCCATCCAGCAATGGTTAGCCTCTGCTATACAGAATAAATCCACTTAAAACTGTTGATTTGGGTTTTCAACGAGAAATTATTTTCCACATGAATTCCTTTAACAAATACAAAGTGTAGTATACCATATTTTTTAAGTCATATAAGTTATTTGATAAACTTTGGTAAACAGACAAAAAGACTTCAGAGAAACATATTGAAGTGATTTCATTTAAGAAGGTGATTATGTGCTGGTTGAAAAAGAGTATCAACATTAATATCACTGAAATTAGTGAAACTATAACAGTATTTAAAATCTTAAAAAATTCAATTTCTTTCTCATCCTTCTCTGGCCAGGAACATGGCATCCATTTTGAAGAAATTCTCATTTCAGGAATGACAGCTTTCTTAATATGTCCAATTTCTGTTCTGTTCCACTCTTCTTTTAACACTTTGCTTACACGAGGATAAATTTCAACAGGCTGAACCTCAGGAAGTGGTGTTTGTTTGAGCATCTGCACACGCTGTCGGACATCATCGATTTTCTCTAGAAACTGAAGTGGGGCCTCATCTTGTAAGGATGTTGTTAGTGTCATTAGCTCTAGCTGCTGTTCTCTGATTTCCTTCACCCTTTCAATCTGTGGGGTATATTCCTGATTGATCAGCTTACCAACATCACAGAGCGCTGCCAAAAAAAATTTTTTTTTCTGTTCTATTGTATCACTAAGCTCTTTAAAATATTGGAGAACAACTTCCTTATCACCTTGAACCATTTTCTCAGAATGACATTTCTCTTCTTCAAGCTTTTCAATAAGACGGGTGATACCTGTCCAGTGTGTGTCAGTTAACTGCTTAAACAACTTCTGAGGTGTTTCCTTTTCTTTCAGATACGCACTTTGAAGGTCATCTATTGGATGACCATGATGTTGGCCTATAGTAAGACAATGGCCACAGACTAATTTTTTATCTAGTAGACAATAAACATTTAATGGTTGCCTGTAATGTTCAGGGCAGGTGACAACATCTGGGTGGTCTTCTTGCTGGTACTTTTCAATAATTGCTCTTAATGCAAAATTTACTGGTAAGGATTCTACACCAGTTGAAGCAATTTCAATAATACTTCTGCATTTAGGACACTTGAGTGGAATTCGCAAAGGTCTCCATATATAAAAGTTACCAGATGCTTGAAGAACATTTTCCAAACAACTTCTACAAAATGTATGAGAACATGGTAGTACTCGAGGATCTTCAAAAATACTGTAACAAATGGGACACGTTAACTCTTCTTCAAAATTGTGCATTTCCTGACAAGACAAAATAAAAAAAAAAAACATCATTAAGTCTACATATAGCATACATTTGGCACTTTCAAATTAAATACTGTATTTGCCATTTGTAAGAAAAGCAGATTTTTTTTTTTAGACAACACTTGTAATTCAGCTCTACATACATACTGGATCATCTTAAGACTTTATTCCTTTCCAACCAAATCCCAACTAATTTGTAATAAAATGTTTCAAATTAGTCAAACTGGTTTTATGTAATGAAAACTAAAATCCAGGTGAAGTCTAACAATTACAATTAGTATATGCAAGTCTTTACAAGATATCAAAGTAAAAACTTTTTTTTTTGCTCAGTATCTTAAATTTTAATTAGAAAAAATATGTAATTATTGCAACATGCCATTATTCCTTCGATTTAGTAAACTACAAACAACCCAACATAGTAAAAGTTTGAAAAATCTTTGCTTCAGAAGTAATTATAAATGTAATTATTGATTTTACTTTTATAATTTATAAAAAGATTTTTCCCATCACTTTTATTTGAAAAAAACATCAATTTAGTATATTCACTGATAACTTGCAAATATTCACATTTAAAGAAATGGACTGATTCTTAAAAAACATGTTTTAGAAATCTCTTAACTAGTAACAAAGTAGTAATTAAAAAAAAAAATTTTTTTTGAGAGCCTGTGATGCGACTCTGCATCTTTTTTTTTTTCCTTTTTTTATTATTATGAAGAAAGAAGTCACACTTTCTAACCTTGTATATCCTTATTCAAGGTCCCTTCCCCCTCCCACCACATCAGATCATTCTTTCTTCTCCACAAATCCCCATCCCCTCCCTGGGCAGGCTGCAGGCAGTCCCATGGTCCCACTGCCCCAATATTGCTTAGTTCAGTCTCCATTCCTGGCGGATGCAGTTTTCTCCCCCCTCCCTCAAGAGTGAGTCGGGTGTTCCTCTAGGGGGAGTGGGATCCAAGGAATCAGTCCAGGGAGGTTCTGATCCCAAGCTGTTCAGTGGTTGTGGTTTGCAGCTTGAGCATGCTTTGCTTTTTTCTTGTTTGTTTGTTTAGAGTCCACTAATGAGTGAGTACATCCCCTGCTTATCTTTCTGAGTTTGTGATACCTCACTCAGTAGGATATTCTCCAAATCCATCCATTTGCCTGAAAATTTTAGGATATCATTTTTTCTTACTGCTGAGTAGTACTCCATTGTGTAGATGTACCAGTTTGTTAATCCATTCTTCAGTTGAGGGACATCTAAGTTGTTTCCAGGTTCTTGCTATTACAAATAACGCTGCTATGAACATAGGTGAGCTAAACTTTTTAATGTGAAAAAAAACTAATGAATAGGCAAGGCTAAATAGACATATAACATTAGGCTTAGCAAAATTATTGAATTTAAAGGGAGGAAAAAAAATGTGCCTGTTCGTCATCTTTTTGGGTATTTTGCTGAGATAACTGTGAGGCAACTGGTTCAGTAATTCTTGCAAATTATAGTTAACTTCTCTAGAAAAATACTAATTTAAGATCAGCATATAGCAATTCCTATTTTTCTCTTTTCCTCTTGCCCTTTTGTGATACTAATAATCAAACTCAAGGTATCTAGGCAAATACTCAACAGTGAGTTATACAGCACCAGATTCAGACCTATATATACTACAGTTCTTTTTTTTCTATTTATTTTAATTTTATGTGAATTGGTGTTTTGCCTGCATGTATAACTGTGTAAGGGTGTCATATCTTGGAATTGCAGTTATTAGCTACCGTGTGGATGCTGGGAATTGAACTCAGGACCTCTGGAAGAACAGTCAGTGCTCTTAACCACTGAGCCATCTCTGCAGCCCCTATACTGCAAATTTACAAAAATTCTTATAAAATCTTGTTACATGCATGAAGTTAAAAAAAAATGTTCATTTAAATTTACAAAGGTACTTAATCTAGGGTAGCAGTAATTTCACAGATGGTTAGAGGCAAGGGCTAAATGGATTGAAAGGGGTTTTAAAAAACAATTACTTTAAATCTATTGCTACAAATGTTTTTGTTGATGCTGGAGACAGAATGTAGGACCTCATGCATGCTAGACAACACTTTACTAAACTGCATCCCTAGCCCTGTTTTTATAAACTATCTGGGACTAGTTTTATATAGGTTTTGTCAGCTTTTATACTTTTCATAAAGAACATCTAGGATTTGTTTAACGTTCTTTAAGCATCAATGCACTTGATTTTCTTTCCCTGCCAAAAGCTAGGAAGTTTTGAGGATTATGGCTTGCTGAGAATGATACAAAGGAAAAGGAAAAGTAGGCTGCAGAATGGGTTATTGCTGGGTTTCTTTTTCTGGTTTAGGGATATTATCAAAATATACTTTTAAAAAAGACTTATTTTAAGTTGGGGCACATGAGTTTAATCCCAACACTCTGGAGGCAGAGGCAGGTGTCTTTGTGAATTCAAGGACAGCCAGAGTTACACAGAGGGGGAAAAAAAAAAGACTTAGTTTTAGTTGTGTGTGTGAATGCAGATATGTGCTGGTATTGGGAGAATGTTGGATACCCTGGGAGCTGATTTTTGTCTGTATTTGTGAGCTTCCTTATGTGCTGGGAACTGAATTCTGATCCTCTGGAAGAACAAATTTGCAGTCATAACCAGCCATCTCTTCAGCCTCTCAAACATTTTAAATGAAGGAAAGAGGTGAATGATGTCCTTTATTTTCTTTACCTTTTGTTTTAGAGTCTTCATTTTTTTTTTTTTTAAGTCATCACTGGTCACCATAGTCAATTCCTATCTTTCAAATTATTTTTATCGCCAACGCTAGTTATAATTAAAACTTTTCCCTTTCAAATTTCAAGTTAAAATTACTGCTTTAGAGAAATTTTTGTAACATTTATATTATGTATGGCATGTAGGGACTAAGTCTTAACCTGTGCAAGATCCAGGAAACTAATGATTGAATAACAGTACAAAAGACAACAGTCACTGAAAAGAAATGTAAGTGCATGCTCACTTAGAAGCCTCTGCAACTTTACCCCACACCCACAGAGAATCGTGAAGTCATAAAAAATTACCAAAGAGAACCATGTTTCTCAGAGCAGTTCAATGATGTCAAAATACACAATAAAGGAATACAGAATAGTTCTTTGAAAGGAAGAAAATCTAAGCAATAGACATACATTCAATCTAGATTTAGAATCATTAGCTATTTGGTGTGCAGGTAGCAAAACTGGAAGAAAATTAGATTTTAGGACTAGTTTGCTTACATATTAAATAGCTCTAGTATTATTAAACCTTCAAAATCCTATTTTAATCTCTCACAGGATTAAAGCTAAGGAGGGGCTGGGACAGGGCAACTAGGGAACCTTTTCCAATGCAAGCTGAATGACTTGAGTCTGGATCTCCAGAACCCACGAGAAGCTGGACACAGTGCACATCAATAAACCAAGCACTCAGCAAAATGGAGAAGCTGGACACAGTGCATATCAATAAACCAAGCACTCAGCAAAATGGAGGTACTCAGTCTCCAAGAAATTAGGTTGTCCTCTAACCTCCACATGCCCTAGGAGGGGAGGGCTGCATACATATATTACCTCAAAAAGTGTTAATGACCCAACTCAACTTTTAAGTTGTAAGAAATTTCCAAAGTATCAGTGGCAACACTGGATTCTAAAACACTGAAGCAATACTAAATACTGATTTAGCAGATTGACACAATTACATTGGGGGGGGATATAAAGTGCTGGTGAAGTGTAGGAAAATTCATGTGGTGCTATCACCCTGCCAGGGGCTCACAGCTCTGTGGGCCTGACAAAAGGTCTTTGTGACATTATAGAATTACTTCCATTAACCAGGCATATACCTTAAAACCCAGCACCTGGGAGGCAGAAGCAGGTAAGACTAGCTTGATCTACAGAGCTAATTCTTAAGACAAGGAAAGCCTGTCTTAAGAAAAATAAAATAACTTTTTTTTTCAAAGTGAAATATTTTTTGATGGGAAATACTCAGCAATATACCTGCTGAAAGACAATGTCAATATATACATTACCTAAAGTCAAACTTTAAACTTTTACTTTACCAGGCTAATAATATCAGTACCTGGGTCACTAGAAATGGATGTAGATTCATGTTAATGCTGAGTGGAAAAGATTAAAAGTAACTTAATAAATGCAGTTTGCAAATGCATAAAGTAATACCATTGTGTGCATGCCTTCAGTTGTGCAGGCAATTTTTGTAAAATTTGTTACAGAAAAGTGAAAATCTTGCAGAGTGATGGTGGTGTTCAAATCCCAGCAGTGGTAGAGGAATCTCTAAATTCTAGGTCAGCTCAGTCTACAAAGTGAATTCCAGTATAGCCAGAGCTGTTAAACAGAGAAACCCCGGATCAAAAAACAAACAAAAAAAGTGGAAATCTTTTAGTCAGGCAATGGTGTGGTACACACCTTTAATTCCAGGAGGCAGAAGCAGGTGGATATCTGAGTTTGAGGTCTCACATTATTCTTCCTCCATAAGACGGTTAGAATTTTATACACCACCAATATACATCTTTTTTTCAAGATATTCTAAGTTTTACATCATAGCTCAGATCACAAACACTATAAAAATGTACTGAATTTTCTTCACATACATAACTTCCCAGAGCTTACCTGTTTTGTTGATCTCCTAATCTGGATACTAAATATACTTTATCTTCTCAAACTTTTCCAGGTTCCTTTGTATTTTTTGAAAAAAGGAAGAATTAAATTACTTTGGGATGGTTGTTCAGTAACTCTTCGGCTTATCAACTCTATAGCCCGAAGACAGTGACACAGCCAGCCACTACTGCCTGCAGTAAACATCACTGTCATTTTGAAAATCCCAACGATATTCCCACACAATGGACTTTTTACAACATAGTGCTTCTGTGAGTCTGGACAATTTTAACCAATATATAATGATCTTAGTTCAGCTGATGGGTTTTCTAACTGTGTAACCATCGCTGAGGACCTGGACTAGTTTACCAAAATGGCCTTGAACTCACAAGACATCCTGGCTCTGTCTCTCGTGCTGGGATTACAGATGTGCACTACCGTGCCCAGCTACAACGTTTTGGTTGTTTAAACTCAACAAGACCACGAGAAACATCCACGCGCATCGATTTCAGCAGTCCGCAACTACTGATCAAAGTTATTCCCGTCAATACGTTTGTTTTCGTCTCAGTTCTGTCTCTGAAATGTTGTGGGGCTCTCGGCCAGTTAGGAAGGTTCCCATCTGTAAAATGGCCATCAATTCTCGTGAACTCCAAACAAAGGAGCACAAGATGGCAGTCGCCCCCTCCCCTTCTCCACGATGTCCTGGGCTAACCATCCCGCCTGGTCCTGCTGCGGGGTCCTCTCGGCTCACCCACCGGCCGCCAAGGGCCGCGGGCTCCCCCGCAGCTCCACGCCGCTGCCCGACCCGCGCGAGTGCGGGAAGAGCGCTCCAGCCGGAGCCCAGCCCGCCTCCCCATCCTCAGGTCCCGGACGGACGCAGCGGGGCAGCGGGGCTCGGAGCCGACGGGAGCGGGCAATACTCACCGCCAGGAGGGCGACAGCACGGAGAACCGGCGGAGGCTCCGAGGAAGCCTGGAGCGGACGGAGCGAGCGGCTCACCCGGGTCTTCAGGCGCCCGGGAGGGGCGGAGCCTCGCGGCGCCACAGCCGCCTCCGAGCAACTTTCAACTGCGCCGCCTCCGCCAATGAGCGGGCGCGGACGGCCTTTGAAAGCCAACGGCCGCGGGCGGTGCGCCTGCGCACTGGGCGTGCGGCGCGGAAGCGTACGGGCGGGGCGCTTTAGAGGGGCCGCGCCTCGGCAGGGAGGGAGGGGAGGGCGGGCCGAGGGCCGGGGACGCGCCGGTGGCCCGCCGCCTCTGGGGGTGGCTGGGCCGGACTGCTCATTACTAGCGACCACGCCCGCACGGGCTAGCGCTGGAACTGGCCACGCGGAGCCTTCCTTTGTTGACTCACAATCCCCTGCTCCGTCCGTTCCACCGAGGCCTCGGGTCCCTGGGTCCCGTCCCCGCTTAGGCACTCACTGAGCGGGAAAGCCGGCGGGCATCCCCCGCTTCCCTGCAGGCAATTACCTGCTGAAGACTCGGTGGGTGCCCCTGACTGGCCGGCCACCTTCGTCAGCTCTCCTACGAAGGAGTCGTCTTCACTCCACGCCACTGCCGAGACACGCTCCTGCCCCGATGCACCTAAAAGTCAGACTCCACTGCTAGGTGCACAGGGCTCCGCGCATTGGGCATTGCCAGAACACTCGGGTCTTGGGCTTGCGGTAGATTACAGAAAAGCATTTAGAACAGAAAACAAGACAGTATTAGTGGGACTGAGACGATTTCAGCTGCCTAAGCTGTGAAGCGTGGATCCCAGGGACACCCACAGATAACTTCTTGCGTTTCAATTTTACAGATCCGCTTTAAACACTGGAGTCAGCCTAGCCTGGCGGCTTTTCAACTTCGCCAAAATACTATGCTGTGACTGTCTTTCCATAGCAATACATACACTACACTTGCATACACACACACACACTATAGATAGATAGATAGATAGATAGATAGATAGATAGATAGATCTTTAAAAAGTGTAGTAGTAGGGTTGGAGAGATGGCTCAGAAGTTGAGAGCACTGACTGTTCTTCCAGGGGTCCTGAGTTCAATTCCCAGCAACCACATGGTAGCTCACAACCATCTATGATGACATCTGGTACCCTCTTCTGTATACTGTACACATAAATAAATCTTTAAATAAAAAAGTGTAGTGGGGGCTGGAGAGATGGCTCAGCGGTTAAGAGCACCGTCTGCTCTTCCAGAGGACCCGGGTTCGATTCCCAGCACCCACATGGCAGCTAACAACTGTCTGTAGTTCCAGTTCCAGGCAAATACCAAGGCAAATAAATAAATAAAGTTTAAAAAAAAAAAAAAAAAGTGTAGTGGTAGCCTGGAGAGGTGGCCCAGCTATGAACAGCACTTGCTTCTCTTGCAGAAGACTGGGATTGGAGTCCCAGTACCCACCAGGCAGCTCACAGCCTTCAGTAACTCCAGGGGATCCAATGTAGCCTTCTGCCCACCCACTCTGCTGGCAATGGGCATACATTTGGTGCATACACACACATGCAGATGAACACATACGCAGATTTTTAAGAGTTAAATGTCTTTTTAAACGCATAATCGCCTTTAGAATAAATATGTTGGGTACTGATGAGCAGTGATGTTGTGAGCTATAATTTATGTCAATTGTTTTCACCTCTATGCTTCCTTACTGCAAGGAGGCAGAAGTTTCCCAAAAGCTCTAACGTGAAGGAGTAGGGTGAATGCTTGAGAGAAGCAGAAAAGTATGATAGTCCCAAAACAGGTGCAGAGAGACAGACCAGATGTGCTGATGGAAGTTACATTACCCAAGAAGGGCAGAGGGCACAGTAGCAGTGTTAGACTGTGATCCCCACTCCTAGAAGACCTAGGCAAGAAGGGAGCCCCAGTTACAGGCCAGCATAGGCTACATAGCTAATTCCAAGCCAACCTATGATACACAGCAAGAGGAAGATGGAAGACGGGAGGAGAGGGATGGAGGGAGAAAGGAAGAAAAAAAAAAAACCGCTACTATTGAGCCTTCAAGGACCATGGCTTAAGAGGTCCTGTAAAGTTCTCAAAGCTGCCAAAGATTTCTGTAACCAAACATGGGAGAGGAGCCTTAAAAGCAATGCAGCGCCACAGGAACAGCATGACATATTTAGGCTAATGGATCATGACAGGCATTCTTAAGATGATAGTGCTGGCCTGGAAAAGAGAAGCCAGAGAATTAAGATTCAAACAAATTAAGATCAAAGCTTAAAAGCAATAAACCAAAAAAAAAAAAAAAAAATCTTGCGGAGGTGCTTGGGCCTCACAAAAACTGCCAAAAAAGTTTAGCTGCTTTATACTTTCATTGTGACATATGCACTCCCAACAATTCCTTTATGATAGAATACTGAAAAAATAAAAAGTAAATATTTGCTTTGGTTACAGGTATATAACATCAGAAAGATGATGAAAGAAAGCATGATGTATGTATTCCAGTTACAGTGCTCACCTGGCATCAGTCCCCAACACTAATATGCAAACCAGCCCTGTGTGTGTGTGTGTGTGTGTGTGTGTGTGTGTTGACTTCCTGGTACTCCACAAACTCCTTGCTTAATGTCTGTCTTGAGCACTGAAGCAGAAGTCTTAACACTGACTGTTCCTCCAGAGAGTAGGGTTCAATCCCATTCCCAACATGTCAACAACCTTCACGGGGATCTCATGCTCTCTTTTGACCCCTAAGATCTCCTGGCATGCATGTGGAACACACATACATGCATGTTACAAAGCACACTCAACCTTTACATTAAGTAAACAGATAAATGGTGTGAGGTTTTTTGTGTTGCGCTGTTATTGTGTTAACTGACCTGAGTGAGGGATAAATGGTGTGGGGTTTTTTGTGTTGCGTTGTTGTTGTGTTAACTGGCCTGAGTGAGGCGACTGAGCAATTAAGAGCATTTACTGTTCCTCCTAGGTACCTGAGTTCAGTGCCCAGCATCAAGTGAACCCTCACAGCTCCCTGGAACTCCAGCGCTAGGGGACCTAATGCTGTCACCTGGCTCTGCAGACACTACACACATATGGCGTATACTTACAATGGCAATCACTCATACACATAAATAAAAATAAAGACAGTGGAAAGCTTGTATCTTTTCTTAGACAAAGAGCAGTCCATTTGTGAGCCACCATGTGGTTGCTGGGAATTGAACTCAGGACCTCCGGAAGAACGGTCAGTGCTCTTAACCTCTGAGCCATCTCTCCAGTCCAAGCAATCCATTTGTGAAGGAGTGACAGAACAAACATGTTTGTATTAGGTGGCTAATCTCAGGCCTGTTACTAAAAATAATGGGTACAGGTAGAAGCCAGGAGAAACTAGGGGTTACCTCAAAAAGTGTGTTTATCTGAGTTCCTTGTAACCCTAACTAGCAATCTCAGGCCAGCATGGACACTTTCTGGTCTTCATACTGAAAGAGATCCTTCCCACAAGAATCTCTTTGTTTGCTGCAGACAGAAAAACACAGGCCCGGTGCCCTAAATCAGAGTTAGTTCCTCAAGTGACTTCAGCTTGTAGTTATTAACATACCAATGCAGCCTAACTTGAGATGGCACACAACACTGTGAGAGTTAGCCAAGCATTATGTGGATAAGAACACATTGTACTACATGTCAAATGTGCTGATTCACATCTGTAATCCAGTGTTTTGGAGGCTGAGGCAGGAGGATCGCTCTAAATTAGAGGTCAGCATTGTCTGTGAGTTTGAGAACAGCCTGGACTACAAGGTTGGAACTTTATCTCCAAACAAACATACAGATAAAGAATATTCTTCACCTACAATGCTTTTCCTCAAAACCCTGGTGGGAAAACAGAGTAAATAGTATATGCCTATTATGTCAGCCAGCACTAGGGAAACCGAGGCAAGAGGACAGGAATGAATTAGAGGACAGTCTGAACTCTAATGAGACCCTAATTGTAAATAGGTAAATAAATAACCAATGGCTTAACAAAATTGTCATTGTGTCTTTGTGACCAATTTAAGATTTTAGGCCCAGGGGAATTTTTTTTTTTTTTTTTTTTTTTTTTGCTTTTTCTGTTCTCTGGAGAGTTACACTATGATCATTTTGTTGCCCGCAACTAAGAAATTGGATACAAGTCTTATCAAGCTCTTCTTTAAACATACATCACTTAAAACAATGTTAGCCACAGCTTCAAGATAGATTTCCAATGTCAAGTGAGGTCATGGTTCACCAGGAGAACACTCAAAGAGTACTGAGGAGAGGTCTAGCCTCTCACACTCAGGTGTGTAAGGGTGACAGAACACTAGGGAGAACTCTCTTGGATCAGGCTGAGAGGTTGCGTCTAGTCCCGTCCTTTTCCCTAGAATTGACCCTTCACCTCAAACCTAGTTTTAAAAAAAAAAAAAACAACCCAAGACTGTGGCATTCACCAAATTCTTGGTTAATCCAAGAGGAACAAAGTCACTGCTTGGTGAGTGCTAAGGTGCAATTGCCAAAGGACCTACCCAGTTGTGCCAACTAGAGGGCCAGGTAAGTGTCTGCAGAGACATTGAGAGTCATTGCCGCCCTGGATGCTGAGGCAAGTGTATGTAAGGAGCCTACAGTACAGCTCAGCCACTAGGTTGGGGAGTGTTCAGGTATGATGCTCCCAGTGGTATACTACCTGGAAAGTAATAGGTTTTCTATACCTCTGTAATAGGTTTCTCTGCCTACACAGTAAGCCAAGTCAAGCCGAAATACAAAAGCGGAACAGATTTATTTGAGCAAAGCAATTCCCAGGTGGGTTCTCCAGTCTCAGAGACTGAGGCCGGAGAAGTCCCACAGTACCTTATTCTCTGCATTTTGATCAGTTGTGGAGCTCTGTAGTGATCTCCATCTGTTTTAAAAAGAAGCTTCTTCATCAAAGATGAAGGATGAGGAGTGAAAGCTACACTTACCTGTGGATATGAGGATAAATATTTAAAAAGCAGCTGAAAAGTATATTGGCTTAGGAAAACAGTAGTAGGTTCTCGTCTGGGGTCTATGACTTCTCCAATCATGGGCAGTTGGATGGGTTTCCAGTACCAGGCATGCATTTCTCCCATTACGTGTCCAATTAGACAGCCGTTGGTTGCTTTCGTGATAAAAAGTGCCACTATTGCACTGTTGTGAATTTCTTGCCAGTCCAGTCGCTCGCAGGTTCACAGGCTTGGCAGCTGGCAGATCTACCAATTGTTGCTCGCCCTTGGTGGTTTGCGTAACATTGCTGCTACTGTAGGAGCCAGTCCCCAGGAAGGCAGCAGATTCCAGGTCTGTTTCGGCGCTATTCCCCCAAGTCCTGTGTCTGGTCTTTAGCAATAGGCTCTTGCCTTAAAATTCTGGGAGGCAACCAAGGTGACCCCATCTGTTTCTATTGTTCTCCAAGTCTCTTGAACTCCCCTGACCAACCTCAAGAAGAGGGTCCTCCTGTCTCATACTTGGTTTTTGTTAGATGTGTATGGCTGTGGCAGAGAGTAATTTATATAACTGTGTATACACATATATGTTGTATGTGATTTTAGATAAACATAAATTATTGTTCCTTATGCCTTTTTCAAACATCCTTAGTGTTTTATGCTCTCCTTCCTCCCCTTCCCTCTTTTACTATGTAGATATTAAAGGAATAGTTGAGCAAAATCAACTTGCGATATAATTGGTTTGTTCTTTTTCAAATTACCAGTTACTGTGTTGAAAACAAGTCGGGATTTCAACCACCTGCCAATGAACAATTAGAGGTCTATTATCCTTAAACAAAAAGATGTTTGTTACACCCAGACAATGTTGGCAGAGATGGGTCCCGTCTTGTGATGGCTTCATCATCACAAAGGGCCATTCCTCTCTCCTTCCCCACAACCCCTCAAAGTAAAGCACAGTCTATTTGCTTTTCCATATAGAGCAGTGCAGCATTTCTTAAATTAGCTCCTGACTTTCTTACTCACAGAATCAAGCTGTTTTCACTAAAACAAATGCAGTTCCTTCTTTAATAACAACTCTAGGTAGAAAAGATGCTGTGTTTTCTTAATAGTAATAAAAAAGATGGCCTCGGCAGTTTGTATGTTTACAAATATAAATCTCCTTTTCAGAGAAAATTGTGTAACTGTCAGAACATTGAAACTCCCATGAATGGTACAACTGCTTGGCTACAGCTTGTTTCTGGGCAGCTTCACAGTCAGTCACAGCTTCGGAATTCTCATGCATGAAGTCTGCTGGACCCAACTATGAAACTGACAAAGTAAAAGCATGGCGATGATGGGATAACACTTTTAACAGGACAACAGTCTGATGTCACGAACCAGGAATCTTTCTACTTCTTAAAGTAGTGCAGATAATGGGTGTTCTGCTCTGTGAGAAATTAGTGACAGGGTTTTCTATAACTCATGATCATCGATTATGAGGAATGACATCATTTTCCAATAGCAACATATTTGCCCTGGGAGTAGAGGAGATAGCATGCTGGAAACACTTCTAAGTCTGATGGAAAGATCCCAGGACAGGTCTAGGAAGATGGCTTTGTGGGGAAGTGTGGTTACTCTCAAGCCTGATGACCTGAGTGTGATCCCTGGAATCCACCTGGTAGAAAGAAAGAACAAACTCCCAAAAGTGATGCTCTAACCTCCCCATATGCTCCTTGACATGCCACACATCCCCCCCAAAATTCAAAAACTTACATTCCAGAATATCTTTTAAATTACCAAATGTTATTATAAAAATTTTAAAATATTTCTCAGCATATTTTAATAATTTAAGTTTCTGAAATGTACACAGGCAAGTTATAATCAAAGGGTAAGCAAGACTTAGCTTTGTGTCATCCTTCTAAATTGTAATTCATCTGAAGATTCAGCAATTAATTCTGTTTAAATCATTCTAGACTCTTCCTTAAAAGTTATGTTTAGAGGTAATCTATAAACTATAGACCTTCAAATAAAAATAAATAAAATAAAGTCACTAGTTTTATGTGTAAATTTATAATTCTAAGACAAAAATTAGATTCTATTAGGGACTAGAAAGATGGCCCAGAGGTTGAGCATGTATCAACCTTTAGGAGGACCCAGACTCAGTTCCCAGAACCTACTGGGTGACTTACTAAAATTCAAGGGAATCTGACACCCTTTTTTGCATGCACAGCATGCATATAAATTCACACAGACACATATAAACATTAAATAAACAAATACTTTTAACAACAGATTTTAAGATTACAGGTTATGGCTGGCAATGGTGTTGCATACCTTTCACTCCAGCACTTGGGAGGCAGAGGCAGGTGGATCTCTGAGTTTGAGGCCAGCCTGCTCTACAGAGAAGTTCCAGGACAGCCACGGTTACACAAAGAAACCCTGTCTCAACAAAACAAAAAATTAAAGGCTATAAGGAGAAACCAGGTCTACTCAACATTAAAACATATTAAGAAGTCTGTAGAATCATGATAATTGGTTACTGGAATAAAACAGAGCAAAAAATAGCAAGCTGTGGGCCACTTATTTATTTGTTTTTATAAATAAAGCATATTGGAACATCCATGCATTTACTAACTGTCTGTGGCAATATATGTCTAATAGCAGAGATTGCATGACTCTTCAACCCAGGTACATCCCCACTAGCAAACCTTCCTGAAGTAACCTAAATATGATAAATAAATATGCAAGTCATACAGCTTCTGGTGAGGAGTGATCTCCAGGATATAAATAGCAAAGAGAAAAAGAAGTCCCCTAACATGTTCTTTTAAATAAAAGGCTGTAGTATGCAACTTTCTAAAAAAATATTTATTTTTATTCATGTGCATTGATGTTTTGCCTCTGTGTGTGTGTGTGTGTGTGTGTGAGAGAGAGAGAGAGAGAGAGAGAGAGAGAGCCTCTGGAATTGGAGTTACAGAGAGTTGTAAGCCATCATGTGGGTGCTGGGAATTGAACTTAGGACCTCTGGAGGAGTAGCAAGCGTTCCTAACCACTGAACCATCTCTTCAGCTCCTAGTATAAATTCTTTAATTTGTACAAAAAGAAACAGGAAATGAATTCAAAACCTAAAAGTTGAATTGACCAGGATGAATGAGACATTTGCATTACTTAGTGATAATAAGCAAAAGAACAGGACCAATGTGGATACTTAAAAAGTAACTTTGAAAAGTTAGGTTTGAAGGGGCTGGGACTATAAGCAGCATTTTAGCTTTGGTCTCTGGTTGAGTTGGATGTGTACATGTAAACTGAAGTTGCAGCCATACAGCATGAATGTCTTGGAATGCCACACAGTGTTCTACTGTTTTTAGGACACTGTAGCACTCAGTCTCCTGTACCAGTGAAGTCCACACATGCACCGTGGAGTGAATCCATCATGGATGGGTAATTTTGGTTGTCGGCTTGGCAAGTTCCAGAATCACTTGGGTAGAGTTTCGACAAGGGATTGTTTAGGCTGGACTGCCAGCATGCCTGGGAGGGATTTTCTTAATTAGGTTCACTGAGATGGGAAGACCAGCCCTAAATGTGGGTGACATGACAGTATTCCGTGGGCTGCACCCTGGGCTGAATGAAAAGGACTGAGCAGCGGAGCCTACAGTGTTATTCTTTGCTTTGGACTAAGGTGCAGTGTGCCCAGACTGGTCCTTAAGACCCTAGTGCCCTCCACTTCCCTACCATGGTGGACTGTAACCTTGAACTATAAGCTAAAATAAACTTCTCCCCTCTGAGTTGCTTCTTGTTGGGATATTTTACCACTGGGGAGAAAATAAAAGCTAAGGCACCTCACCAAGCGGAGTCTGTCCACCCACACAGCTGAATTCATCACAGACTTGTGCTGGAAGCTTGTTAAAATCAACTTGTTACAAGACAGGTTAGTTCAGTTTCAAATACACTTGAATACTTGTGAGGTTATGGTCTCTGTTATCAGCACAGAAGAGTTAAGCTTTATTTTTATTTCCATCTTTAAATATTTTGTTTCATTTTTATTTGTGTATGTGGGGGGGGGTGTCAACATGGACGACAGCATCTCTGTGGAGGCCAGAGGAAAACACAATAGAGCAGTTTCTTTTCTTCCATCACATGGAATTTGGAGATTGATTACACTCAGCTCTTCAAGCCTGACAATGTGGAGCCGGCTCATCTGCATCTGCCCTATATTTTCACCTTTACTACACAAATGTGATAACCTTTTCTCCTTTACACACACACACACAAATCCTATAGGTTCATTAAGCAGCTGAAACTAAAGTATAAAATACAATCTGTTTTCTAAAAGTGGTTTTTGATTTAAAAAGCAATGAGCAAAAAAAAAATTAAAAAAAGAAAAAAGAAAAAGTAATGAGTATAAAAGTATTGGCTTTTCATTCTAGCACTTGGGAGGCAGAGGCAGGCCAGTCTTTTGAGTTCAAGAGCAGTCAGGTCTATGTACAGAGAGCCTGTCTTAAGAAGAAAAAAAAGGAAAGGAGGGAGGGAGGGAAGGAGGGAGAGAGGGAGGGAGATAGGCAGAGAGGAGAGGAGAGAAAAGATGAAAGAAGTCACAATAAAACTCTTTTTTTAAGCCATCAGTATAGAAGGAGGGGAAATTTTAATAGTCTCCATTCTTAGAGGCACCCACTGTTCATGTGAGATATCCAGGAGGATAACGAGAGAAGCTTAACCCAAGAGTTGGGGGATGGTCTGGAAAACACAGGAAGATCTCACCCTAAAGGGAGGGGAGCGCATCGAGATGTCTTGGGAAGATGTAAGGTACTTGGTGCCAGGCCTGATGGTCTGAGTCTGATTCTCAGAATCCATGTGGTGGAAGGGAACTAACTCTGCAAGCTGTTCTCTGATCTCTACTCAAGTGTCACGGCCTGCAAGCATCTTTCCACACACAGACAGACAGGAAACAAAGAAGAGCAAAACAAGAATGCTTAAAGTCGGGCGGTGACAGCCGGGGCTACACAGACAAACCCTGTTTCAAAAAACAAAAAAGAAAGAAAGAAAGAGGAGGTTTTTAAAAATGTTTTGGGAAAAACTGTGATGTACATAGAAATTGCCTCTACTTAAAAACTTGGAAAACCTTGGGAAAAGTTGCAGAACAACAGGATGAATTTTTCCCTCCCAGTCAAGCATGGGAGAGGTCAGTAGACCCCGCCAGCCTTGTCTCCCTAGTCTTAGTAGCACATGCACCACATGCACCTATTTGAAGTCTTCGCAAACTCTTTTAAGCTGAGAGGCCTGTCTCCCCAGGGTTTCCCAATGTACTGCTGATGTCCGGTAGATGTATAGCTATTAGGATGTATCACATCTTGCTCATTAAAGTATGAGACATGAACATTTGTCTTCCCAGATCCTAGTAACAGAGATCCACCTGTCTCTGCCTCCCAAGTAGGATTAAAGGCATGCGTCACCACCACCTGGGTTATTCCTTGAATTTTAAAATGCAACTCCATTGTTTTTACATTTTTGGAATAGATTCTCAGTGTGTAACCCAGCATGGCCTCAAACTTATAATTCCCCTGCTTTCGTTTTCCGGGTGCTGGAATTGGAGGCATGCAACACTAACTGGCTGAAAGTCTTGTAACAACCTCCACCAAACTGGCAAATGCTCCCCTAAGAGTTCTGAGAATTCCCACGAGTTTCAGTTTGTTTGTGGCATGTTATCTATCTCACCCTCATGTCATCCCAGAAGTCAGAGCTCAAGCCCATGTCTGCACTCTGTAAAGAATCCCTTCCCCCCAAACATCACCTATTTCAAACCTTTGCCAAAGCCCAGGGGATCCTATCACTGGCTTCTAGCATTCTCCTTGCCTTCCTCTTTGCCTCCAGGACACCCTTTCTGTAATGCCAAATTCTCCCCATTAGTTGCTCAGGTAGTATCCTCCTTTTTGTAAGAAGGAAATTCTCAAAATGCAGTCTCAAAACCTACAGCATCTGCTTCAACCAGAAGTTTATGCAAACTCTTGGGTTGTACCCAAACCCGGTGAGTCAGGAACTCTGAGGGATGGTGGGCAGTAATACACCTTCATGGGCCAGCCAGAGAGGTCCTGATGTGTACTAAGATTCAAAACCTTCTGCACTAACACTTAGACGTAAACTCTACCCCAGGCTCGTCAGATGGCTCAGGAGGTAAAGGTAATGATTGCCTCCAAGCACCATAACCTGAGTTTGATCCGCAGGATCCACATGGTAGAGGGTAAGAACTGACTCCAGAGTGACTCGTGGGGCTCAGCCACTGTGTTCTGACCCAGATACACACACGTCTTCACACTCACATCGCACACATACAAAAACAAACAAACAAATAAATAAGTAAATGCAATTAAACAAAACAAAACAAAACAAAAAAGCCCATTTCTGCCCTTAGAAAAAAGCCTTCCCAGAGAGGAGCATTAGCAACACCTACACACGAATATGCCTCTAGCTTGCTCTGTTTCCTTTATCAATTTGTTTCTTGCTTTTCTTGTTTCTTCTCTCTGATCAAAACACTTTCTTCTCTTCCTTGCTGTGAAATACAGAGGTGGAGCCAGTGCCTAGCCATCCCTTTAGCCACACCCTGAGGGGATTGAGTAGCCAAGGCACTCTCAGTATTCTGGGTGGGCCCAGCCTGTGGGTGCCTGATAGGCAGGGAAGCCCTGACAGGAAAGTTAGATCAGCACATGTGGCGGCTTTGTGAGGAAGGCAAACAGCGGATGCTGAGATGAGATGAGGAAAGACGGTCCCGACTTACCTTAGAGAAGGCAGGAGCTAGATAAAGCAGGGCTGTCACCACAGTCCCCACGGTAGATGCTACCAGACTCCAGCATGGATAAATTCTCCATTCTCCAGAGGATACTCCACTCCATGGAACATTCAGCTTTTCCGATATTGGAGCAGGGCCTGACACTTCTTGGGGCTAAAGGCTCCATAAAGCACAGAGATTCTGTATTCCTGACCAGCCCTCTGCCGCCACCCAGTTCCTCTCTTCTTATGCTCCTTGGTGGGTGCAGAGTCAGGGCTCAGCTTCCTGTCTCCCCGCCTTTCTTTCTCTGACAACATTCTAAGAACTCCACTTCCACTTCTTTTCTTTCCGACTGAGACCTTTGGACTCCTGTAGAAATTCTAAGGAGAACACTACCTCTGTAAGCCAAGGGGGGCTGTCCCTGATGCTGATTTGACTGCTCAAAGGGGGTCCTAGGTGTTGCTTAAAATGAGGTCTGATCTGGTGGTTCACCTTTAATTCCAGCACTCAGGAGTCAGAGACAGGTAGATCTCTGTGAGTTCAAGGCCAGACTGGTCTACAGAGCTAGTTCCAGGACAGCCAGAGATGTTACACAATGAAACTCTGTCTCAATAAAAAAGAAAGGAAGGAAGGGAAGAAGGGAAGGAAGGAAGGAAGGAAGATAGGCTAAGGAAGCCCTGGGTTTACTCTTCAGGAAACACACACTTGTCCTATTAACCTCAAAGTCTCATGCCCCCACTAACCAGGCACTACAGCTTCTGTCTAAATTCCTTTCCTTTCCCTCATCTTCATCTTTTCCGTACACCCAGGTAGCAAGGCCTGTTTTTGTTCTCGGTCCCAAACAGCTAACACCATGCATACCCAACAATAAAAATGGATCCAGAGACAGGGCTCATGGCTCCACTCCACGTTCCATCTTTGACCATCTCTAGTCCTAGAAAGGCTCGGGTCACTTGGCCAGGCACTCTCCAGAGTCCTCTTCTTTCCTCTCTGGCCACACCTTCTCTTTGGGAACTGAAGGGCAGCTTTGCTCAGTGGTAGAGTATCAGTTTAGCGTGTTCAAGAACCTGGGTTTAATTCTCCGTGAGACAAGGGACATTTGTGGGAATGCAATGTTGCCTAGGCCCAAGTAATCCTCTTGTCTCAGTTCCCAACAGCTGCTTCAGCTCCACACGCACAAGCACTCTGTGTGAGTTCCCCATACTGGCGTTCCTTTCTTGGCTCTGTTTTTACACTGGACATTTCCTGTGACTGACTCAGGAATCTTGGAGCTTCAGTTACTGAATATGATGAAGTCTCAATTCATAGCTGTAGCCCACACCTCTCTTTTTTTACTTCACAGCCACATAGGAGCCCACTCTCTAGACATCACATGTATTACAATGTCTCCAGGCATCTGTTTAAGTGTGTCCTAACTCATAGTTTCTCCCGCCAACTAGCTCTTCACCTATGTTCTCCATTCACAGTGAGTGACACCATAACCCCTCTTTATTTTTACCCAAGAATTGAGAGACTCCAAAAACAGGGGTAGGTCTCTCACTTCTTTCTCTTTAGCCTGAATCAGTCAACTAACAACAAGATCCAGAATCAGGCCCTGGTCTCTTGGTTTGTGCCAAGGACTGGCTTGGAATTCCTACTCCGCTAGTTTCTCGCCTGTGGTTTTACTTTCCTCCAAGACAGTGCTCCACTCTGCTTCTCATTGTAGCATGTACAGAAAGTGACAGATTCCCACCTCAAATGGTTAGCCATCTGGAGCTCCCAAGGAGGCCACAATGTTCACCTTATGACCCTAGGGGCGGTATTGGCTCAAAGCCACACTAGCAATATTTTTTTCAACTTTCTGTACCCATAGTGATCTGTTCTCCTTCCTTTCTCCCAGCCCACAGAGCTGGGGATAATATTCAAGGCTTTGTGTAAAGTTAGGCAAGCATTCTACCACTACACCCACCCACACCAGTGCAGTCTTTCTATAGGACAAAACTTGCCAGGTGTCTGTCTTGCTCAGAATCTTTCTCTGGCTCCCAACTAACTTACACATCTCCTAAGTCCTGATTCCACACCCCTCTCCAGCCTCCACACTCTTTCTTGCCTCCACTTCCCATCCCTTCCCTCAGTCTCCCAACCACACCAAAAAGACATGCCTCTGCAGAGGCCCATGAGCCTGACAGGATGCTCTCTCTCCTCCTGGCACCCTGCATCCTTTCTACACCCTACTCGCCACTGCCACACCAGAAATTTACTGAGACTAGAACTATGCCTGAACTGTGTGTGCACAGAGTGAGACTCTAAATGGCTTTGAAGAATGGCAGGACGCCAAACCAGAGAAACTAAATTGGTCCTCTGCTCTGCACTAGCCTGCTCTGCATATCTCTTTTTGGACCTCTGTTTTTCCTCACCCAACAAATGGGAACATCCATTCCTGAATCCTTTCTAGTCCTAAGGACCTGCTCTGCCAGGCGCTGTAGAGTTGGAAGTTATTTAGAAATCCACAAAGGTTCAAATGTGTGAGGATTGCTGCACATTTGCATCAGCACACACAGACACAGCTATCTTTTGACTCCTTTAAAAAATTCTTCATTTAGGAAATGCAGAGCCAGCCCCACCCCCACCCCCTTCTGCCACCAGAGATCAGGGACATCACTCTGGAGGATGGAGGGTTTGTGGGTCCTGATGCCTGCCTTCTTCCTGCTTTTCCCACCCCCGTCCATTAGATTCAAGGAAAGATAGATACACTGTTTATTTTAAGGCTAGGGAACGAGGCTGGAAGGTGCTGGAGAGGTCAGGACACAGGCCTGACAGACCAACTCTTTAATCTGTCCTTTCAAGATTGCACTCATCTTCCCAGACCATAGTCACCAGGTAAAAATTGCTTTAGTCATCAGAAGAAAAATGGGTTATGTGAATGCTGCACTTTATATTGCAGAGTGACTCTAAATGAAAGCGATGCTTGTAAATGATCCAACCGAAGAAGAAAGAGAAGGAAGAATTTTCCCACTGAAATGAGCCTAAGATAACTTAGTCAGTGTTACGCACTTCTCATCCTGAAATTCTGCTGCTGTGCTGACGTTTAAAACAAAGCCTTAAACCAGAGTGATTGCTCCAATTAAGGTTCTTGTGAGGAAGAGGGGTTTGCAGTTCAAAGTCCTGCTGACAACTGGTGCCATATTAACAACGTTAGCCATCAGTTACTGACCTAGTAAGGTACTGTATAAATTGTGGGTAAAGAAAAGCCTACACTACAGTCAGCTTTTCCATGCACTAACATGCATGTTAGCTCTTCAGTTAGAGGGAAGCTATCACGAAAGAAAAGGCACGCACGCGCACACACACATGTGTCTCCCCGTGTATAATCCAAATCCATACCGCCATTATTTTGTTTCTGTGGTTCTTTCCCTTCTGATAAAAAATCCACTTTTTTCTTTAAAAGGTAAATATTTAAATAATTTGTTACTAATTTTAATTTAATTTAACCTTTTTTTTTTGACACAAGGTTTTTCTTTGTAGCTGTAACTCATTAAGATCCACCTACCTTACTTCCCAAGTGCTGGGATTAAAAGCATGTGTCATGACACTTGGCCTATTTTATTATTTTAAATTGTGTGTGTGTGTGTGTGTGTGTGTGTGTGTGTGTGTGTGTGTATGTAGGTGGCCATGGAAGCCAGAGGAGACAGATGACCTGGAACTGGATGGAGTTACAGGCAGTTGTAAGGCAGCAGATATGGGTGTTGAACTTGGTCCTTTGAAAGACCAATTAACAGCTCTTAACTGCTGAGCCATCTCTCTAGTCCCAAGTGATATATATATATATATATATATATATATATATATACACACACACTATATATATATATAGTGTGTGTGTGAGTGTGTGTGTGTGTTGTTTTCCTGAGACAGGGTTTCTCTGTGTAGCTCTGGTTGTCCTAGAACTCACATTGTAGATCACAAGTGCTGGGGTTAAAGGTCTATACCATCATTGCTTGGCTCTTATTGTTACGTTCACATTCTTCCTAATATAGGAAGTGGATCTACAGCAGGTGTCAAGGTTTGATGGCCTGAGAGACACAGTAGGAAGCACACCAGTTTTAGGAGTGGAAGGTGACAATGAAGAGTGACTGGGGAAATAAGAGAGTGGAGGGACAGTTACAGTGAGTTTCTGTTCCAGTAGCTTGTCAGTTTTCAGTGTACCCCTACGAGAAAAATGGACTTCTCTAAAGCAAGGTTGTCTCTACAGAGAGTCACCGAAGGTTCTACCTTTTGAGATCCATAGGCCCAGAGCTCTGTCTTTCAGGGGGTGGGGCCAGCAGTCCTTGGGTCTTACAGGTTGAAATGGAAACGTGGAATCAAGCTTAGGGACACACTCCCCAGCTCGGTACTCATGAGCTGGACGGAGCGGGAGGAGTCAGGGCTAGCTTCCGCTATGCATCAAGTTCATGTACTCGGGATTCATGAGACCCTGCCTCAAAAGAACTACAAAATGGAGGGGGGGGGATGGAGGAAGGAGGAGGAAGAGGGGGAAGAGGAAGAGTAGTAAGTAGAAGAGGAGAAGCTAAATAAACCGATTAGTCTCAATCCATGAGAGTGAACACGACACAGCTTCCTTGCCAGGCACTGACCTGGCAGGGACTTACAAAGGTAGGATTCTGGGACTGCACCTTAAAATGAACCCCCAAAACCCCTGTTGGGTTACATAGTGCCCAGGGACAGAGTGCTCTGGCTCGAAGGGTCCCTTCAACTTTGTGCCCTGTCCAGGTCTAATGGCAGCACCTCTCAGCGGACAGTGGTAAACTCAGGTGACACTGGAAACCAGGGAAATGCAGAGGCAGCAGTTATGTCCATACTGTGAATCCCGGAGAGAGATCACCAGGAGTCCAAGTTCAAATGCAGAAGTAAAGAGCCTTTATTGAAAGCGGCTCACAGGGAGAACTCTGACCTCAGTTATGGCAGGACTTTTAAGGAGAAAAGGATGCTGGGTAGGGGAATTCCGGATTCAGATGGAGACTGAACTCGTGATTGGGCAGGGGTGAGGCAACAGTTTTGTCAAACTGTGATTGGTATTGGCATTGCACCTATGTAGAAATTATGTAATCTATCTATAATGTTCTGGGACATTTAGTACTTGTCTCAATTCTGATTGGTTCCTCGCAGAGTACACTTTGTGGCTTTTCCTGGTATTTTAAGGGTGAGGTCTAGTCCCAGTATTGTTAGCCTGCAGCCTGTCATGGCTGCACTAACGTTAAGTTAGGCCCCTTCAGCAGCAATCATGTTTCACTAATTACACACAGTGTTTTCTTGCTACAGGGGAAGCCACATTGGAAGTGCAGATCTGACTATTAAAATGAGAGGAAAGTAGTGCTCTTTTAAGTCCTTTCTAGTTTGGGTCTGTAGCAATAGCTCAGGGTTAAGAGTACTGTGTGCTCTTCCAGAGGACCTGGGTTCCATTTTCAGCACCTACATGGTGGGTCACATGTTACTCCAATTCTAGGGAATCTGATTCAGACCTCTGCAGGCACCAGAGCTTTGCATCTGATTTTAGACTTTGGTGGCCTGCCCCTTATTTATTTATTTATTTATTTATTTATTTATTTATTTATTTATTTATTTATTTGTGCACACTTAGAACTAACAATAGTACTTGGTCTTTTTCCCTTGAAGCACTTAATATTCTCTGTTTTTGTGTTGTAGAATATTTGTTTAATTAGGCAAACATGTGTTGCATTTGTTGATGCTGCATTTGTTTAACTATGTAAAGATGTACTATTTGTGTTAATTAAATAAAATTAACCTGGGTCCAGAGGGAGAGGGTTAGCAACCAGGTGACAGGAAGTAGCAGGGAGGAAGAGTGTAGATTTTTTAGTAGGGGTGGTATGGAAGGAGAGTGGTTTCCAGGATCAAGAAAAGAGATGGCTCAGAGGTTAAGAGCACTGACTGCTCTTTCAGAGGTCCTGAGTTCAATTCCCAGCAACCACAACCATCTGTAATGAGATCTGGTACTGTCTTCTGGCCTGCAGGCAGAACACTGTAAACATAATAAATAAGTGGGGATTTTGTTGTTGTTGAGAGAGAGAGAGAGAGAGAGAGAGTTAGCCAGTGGCTACTCTAACTCTCTTAAACTGGCAAGTTTTCACTTTAACCTTGAATCTCTAGTTTTAATACAATGATTGAGACTTATTTAACGCTACCTTCCTTTAGCAGCAGCCACAGCCATTTCCCCCAGCTACATACAGCCTGAGGAGCTGGGCTGCTATAGTCTGGAATGTAACCACCGTGACAAAGCCAAAGCAGCAGTTCTGTATGATTAGGCTTTTATTTCCTGGCAAGGAGAAATTCTTTTCTGGTCCAATCTACTTGGTGTTCCATGTGCTTCCTGCACCTTTATAGGTATCTCCTTCTTTAGGTTAGATTTTAAAAAATGATTTATTTTTATTTTTATTGGTGTTTTGCCTGTATGTATGTCTGTGTGGTGGTATCAGATCCCCTGGAACTGGAGCAACATATAACCATAAGCTGCCATGTGGGTGAAGGGAATTGAAGAGCAACCAATACTCTCAACTGCTGAGCCATCTCTCTAGCTCTCAAATTTTCTCCTATGATTTTGTTAAAAATATTTTCTGAGCCTTCAAGTTGGGAACCCTCTCCTTCTATTTCTAATATTCCTAGGCTTAGCTTTTCCTAGTCCAAGATTTCCTGGATATTTTATGTCAGAAATTTTTTAGATTTAATATTATCTTTAACTAATGTACTTGTTTCTATAACTTCATCAGCAAAAACTCTTCTATTTCTTGTATTCTCTTGATGAAGCTTGCCTCTGTGGTCTCTGTGGTTTCTGCTTGCTTACCTAGATGTTTCATTTCTAGAGTTCCCTCAATTTTTGTTTTCTTTATTGATTTTATTTCCAGTTTCAGGCTTGAGCAGTTTTATTTCTTTCAACTGTTTGGTTTTATTCTTTGGTTTCTTTAAGCAATTTATTAATTTCTTCCAATTTTTTTTGTCTTTTCTTCAATTTCTTTAAGGTATTTATTTCCTTTCTGAGGACCTCTATCATCTTTATAAGTTTGTTTTTAAGGTCTTCTTTTGCTTCAGCTCTGTTGGAATATTCAGAGTTTGCTGGAGTGTGAAAGCTAGGCTCTAGTAGTAACATATTGCCTGGCTGTTGATTGTATTCCTACTCTGCTGTTTAGGTATCTAAGTTTAGGTGATTATAGGTCTAGTTGCTGATTTCTGAGTTTGTCTTTGTTGGGTCAGCTTTTTGGTCCTTGATTTTTGTTTCTTCTTTGGTCCTCTGGCCAATGTTGCCTGTGACTGAGCAGGGGGTCTCCACTCTAGTTGGGGGTTGGACTTCTGGTGGCTAGTGGGCCTCTGACCAAGCAGAAGGTCTCTACCTGAGTTGAGTGTTGGGATATGACAAAGAGAAGAATGCAGAATGAAAATTGTGTGTGTGTGTGTGGGGGAAGAATGGGGAGGTTCATTGGCAGGCAGCCTATCTGGATTTCATGCCATTCACATGTCCTTTTTAAATTATTTATTTATTTATTTATTGAGTATTTAGTATATATACAGTGTTCTGCCTGCAGACCAGAAGAGGACACTAACTCTCATTATAGATGGTTGTGAGCCACCATGTGGTTGCTGAGAATTGAACTCAGGTCCTCTGGAAGAGCAGTCAGTGCTCTCAGACTTTGAACCATCTCTCCAGACCCACCCCCCCATTTTATTTTTTAAATATAAAATTTAATTCTTGTGTGTGGGGTGGGGGGAATGGGTATGTGCGTGTGATTTCTGGTGTACAAAGAGACCAAAAGAGGATATTCCTAAGCATAATGATACATGCCTGTAACTGAACTCTCTCAAGACAAGGGAGATCAAGCGTTTAAAGCCACCCTCAGTCACATACTAAACTAAGAAGTGGGGGAAGGGATAATAACTTCAAGAAAGTTCTATGATTATACACACATATGTATACCCTAAGATTATTTCAAATCAGTTGTGTGTAATAAAGGAGATGGGTTGGGTGGAAAAACAGCTTTTGCACATAGCACACAGGATCACATCAGTCATCAATCAAGAAAACGCACCACAGGACAACCAGGCAGAGGCATATCTCATTGAGGTTTCCTCTTCTGAAATGACTTCTAGCTTGTGTCAAGTTGACATAAAGCTGGCCAGCACACATGCACAGCATACCAACACATATATGAGTTTAAAGATTGTTTTTCTATCAAACTCATCTCCTTTATTAGCTGTAACTGAGTCAACACAGCATCTTGGAATACATTGCCACTCAAATCTTTGTGCCTCAGATTGATGGCCCTATGTGCTATGTGCAAAAGCCATGAGTGAGCCAGCAGTCACAGTTTTCCACTATCTGTATCAGTTTCTATCTCCATGTGCCTGCTCTGGTTAAATTCTTGCCTTGGTTTCCCTCTGTGATGGACTGTGCTGTGGAACTGGAAACTGGCAAAAACCCCTCTGTTCCCCAAGTTACTTTCAGTCAGCTTTATGGGAGCAATAAACACCTAACTAAGATAGCATGTATGATCCAAGACTGCACACACAAATACACATGCACATGAGTTTGTGAAGGCCAAAAATTGACATTGGGTATCTTCCTATTCACTCTCCCCTTTTTATATTGAGGCAAGTTTTCTTAGTTGAACCCAGACCACACCAATTCAGCTAGTGCAGCAGCTGGCTTTCTCAGGAGACCTCCTGTCACCTTTCCCATGCACTGGGATGACTGCTGGGCCACGTCCACCAGATGTTTTCTGTGGGTGCTAATGATCTGAACCCTGATATTCAAGAATGAATGGAAAGCACTTTACCCACAGACATTTCTTTTTTTTTTTTTTTTTTTTTTTTTTTTTTTTTTTTTTTTTTTTTTTTTTTTTTTTTTTTTTTTTTTTTTTTTTTTTTTTTTTTTTTTTTTTTTTTTTTTTTTTTTTTTTTTTTTTTAAACTTTTTATTTATTTATTTGCCTTGGTGTTTGCCTGGAACTGGAACTACAGACAGTTGTTAGCTGCCATGTGGGTGCTGGGAATCGAACCCGGGTCCTCTGGAAGAGCAGACGGTGCTCTTAACCGCTGAGCCATCTCTCCAGCCCCCCCCACAGACATTTCTTAAGCCCCCCAAAATAATCTGCTTATGTCCCTGTTGGTCTTGGCTTCTATTTTATTGCTGTTTGTTTTCTGGAGACAAGGTTTCTCTGTATAGCCCTGGCTGTCTTGGAATTCACTCTGTAGACCAGGTTGGCCTCAAATTTAGACATCTTTCCATTACTGCCTCCCAAATGCTGGGATTAAAGACATGGGCCAACATACCTGGACAGTCTCAGGCTTCTTTTTGTTGGCCTTTATCAGCTCTTAAAATCTAGAAAGTGGAGAAGACCCCACACAGAAAGAGCTGGGGCTATAGCTCAAAAGTGCATTGCTAGTCTTGCCTGCATAATGCCTTGGATATAATCCCTGGCCATGCAAAAAAGTGTGGGATGGGGAACCACTGACAGTGTGCATTGAAGTATTCTGGGATATAGCTCAGTGGTAGATCATATTACTGCAGAAAGTATAAATGGGTACATCAAGTCAAGATGGTATTGATCTAAGTCCCTCAGGAAACTCTGAAACTGATAAAAAAAATGTAAGGATGTCCAAGCAAGCACAGAAGAAATGGACAGAATTGACAAGCAAATATTCCTTTGGACAACACTTCAGGCTACCCATTCCCTGTCCTAATGGTTTTCAGCCTGAGAGGACAAAGAAACCTCAGTACCACAGAGGGTAGCTTCTCACACCCAAACTAAAGAACCGGAGTATGGCAATGCTATTGCTCCAATATAGCACACTAATTTCTCTAAATTTTTTTTCAGACATCAACATGTTCTCTGTGTACACATGTTTGCTAGCAGTTGCTTTTACAGAATGCTTTCATTATGACAAACTATCTGAAACACATCTTTAGTGCTAGTATCTGGCTCATTTTGAATTTTGTGACTTCTGCTCCCAAACTCAATTATTATTGGACCTCAGCATGATTATAGAGCTCCTGCCTCAAACTGTCTTAAAAGGATAGCTGGGTGTCTTTGAAGGGCAATTGTATTTTGTTCCATCATCAGTAATTGTCCCGCTTACTAGTTTAATAAAAAGCTGGTTGGCTGAAGGCAGACAGGAAGTGTGGGCAGAGCTGCCAGACTAAGGAAACTCTGGGAACATCTCAGAGCAGAAGACAGATACCACAGGGATGCGACAGACACAACAAGGAGACGGCAGCAGACACAGAGGAAAGAAGCTGAAACGCTGCTCTGAGAAAAGGTTTGGAGCCGCATGGCTGAACAAGATGGGTTAGTTTAAGAGCAAGAGCTAGCTAGCAATATGTCTGGGCCCTAGGTCAATCAGTGTAAAAATACAAGCATCTGTGTGATTATTTGGGTCTAAGCAGCAGTCAGTGGGGCTGAGAGTGGATCCAAACCTCAAAGTCTGGGCCAGAAACCACTTATAACAGGTCTTCTCTGGAACTGTTCAAATCCAAAGTAACAGCACAAATTAGCATCATCCTGGCTTCAGTGTCTTCCTTTTGTTCAGTACTGAGCTTCTCAAAGGCCACCCTTTCAGGGTGGGGCTGAATTCATTTTCTAATATGTCCATGTTTTTATTCTGACTTCCTCTTTTGAATCACAAACATATTTAGTACTATGTAGAATGGTGCATTATTTTCAGGTGTTTGCCCAGATCTTCCAGAGGAATCAAGCTTAGGCAGCCATCATACTGTGAACTACATTTCTTCAATAATACAACATGAACTTCAAAGATACTTCCCAATTCATAAGGTGAGGGATGATTATTGGCAGACATGAAAATTATATTAACCCCCTCTTTCTAGACTCCATCTTCGTGGTAGGTGCTCCAGCGTCCGTGGATTAGTCGCCAACATGCAGCTCTTTGTACGTGTTCAAGAACTACACACCCTCGAGGTGACCGGCCAAGAAATGGTCGCCCAGATCAAAGCTGATGTCGCTTATTGGAAGGCATTGCTCCGGAAGATCAAGTCGTGCTTCTGGCTGGCTCACCGCTGGAGGATGAGGCCACCCTAGGCTAGTGTGGTGTAGAGGCCCTGACTACTCTGGAAGTAGCTGGCCTCATGCTGGGAGGTAAAGTTCATGGCTCCCTGGTTCATGCTGGAAAAGTGAGAGGTCAAACTCTTAAGGTGGCTGAACAGGAGAAGAAAAAGAAGACAGGCCAGGACAAGCGGAGAATGCAGTACAACCGCCGCTTTGTCAACGTTGTGCCCACCTTTGGCAAGAAGAAGGCCCCAATGCTAATTCCTAAATCCTGCTGTGATTCTGGCACTCTAATAAAGCCATTTTGCCCAGAAAAAAAAAATTATATTAACCCCATCATACAGCACCATCAGATGTATGGCAGATGTCTTTGGTGACAGGTACATTGTCAATAAACATAACATTTTTGAAAGGCATTTTTTTTTTCTGAGCATTAATTTTCACATGTTTAAAATATTCTACAAACCATGTTGTGGTGATATACTGTATATCAAAGAAAGGCTGCCTGAAGATCAGAGGACAGCCAGCCACAGAGTTAGCCATAGCACACACCTTTAATGCCAGCACTTAGGATTCCATCCCTCTGCTCCCAGTACTTGAGAAGCACACACACCTTTCATCTTAGCACTAGGAAGTTTGAAGTGACCTGGCTGGGCAGGGAAAGGAGTATAAGGCAGGAGAGGCTGGAGAGCGCCCCGTCCACTTTGGCCTTGCAGTTGCCTTCACTTGCCCACTCAGTCTGAGCATTCATAGAGACAGATCTTCCCCTTTAGGTCAAGGAGTTGGCAAGGCGAGAAGCAGCTATGGATTGTTCCTCTGTCTCTCTGATCTTTTAGTATTTGCCTTAATATCTGGCTCCAGGTTCTTATCATAAGATCAATTAGGATTCATACAATACCGTGGTAAAGACAGATGCTGTCATTTAGTCATTGTTTTTCTGTTTATAAAACACAAACACAGACAGTGTAGATTTAAATCACTAGGGGCCCTGGAATCCTTGCAATGGTAAATGAGCACTGGCTTTAAGTCTAGTCACCACTAAGAAGAGTGTCCTGTCCTGTGAACTCAGACATTGACTCCTCTAGGTATTAAAGTCCAAGTCAGCAACTTCCATGTAACAGTGTTTCATGACTTCCGATGTAACAGTGTTTCATTTATTTATAATTACTGATGTGCAAAAGAGACTGACAGGAAGTTTAGTAGATGATGTAAATGTGAAAGTCTACAAAGATGCCAGAGGTGGAAGGTGTGGGTTTTGGTGTAGTGTGAAGTAGTATTTACCCAGCATGCATGAGTTAGCTAATCTCTAACACTATACAAAAAATAAATAAATAAAAATAAAAAATCAACATTTATGTTCCAAAGAGAGAAAATGGAGAAAACATTATTTAAAGAAGGCTCAAGAATATTACCAAAACCTATAAAAACATGTCACCTAAACAGGAAAAATGAATTTCCATGCTAGATACACTACTGTGAAATTTCAGAAGCACAAATATAAAGAAAACATAAAATGTGGGATAAAACACCAGAAAATGAAAAATAAACTTGTATAAGATTACTATCAGTAATACTAGGAGCTAGCAGATAGAGAATAATTTCTAAAGGGTCCTGAAAATTCTATATTTGAATACAACATTTTTTTGTAGAAATTCAAGTTAAGTAAAATAGAGGGGAGAAAAAAAACTCCATGGTCTATTTCTGAAAAAATTACCCGAGGCTAAATGTTTAAAGGACAATGAGTAAGTGAGCAAACCATAGGGTTTCGGAAGGCCTCTGGGCAGAGCTATGGCACTTACTTGTAAACCCAGAACTCAGGAAGAGGAAGGAGGGTCTCTAACCAGCCAGCCTGGCCTATTCAGTCACACTGTCTCAAAAAACCAAACAAGATCCTAAGAAATTCATTAATTTCTTGGTTACTATGTAATGAGGCCACATTGCATCTGAAGGCTGGAGGCTCTGGAAGATATATTTGTATCTATTATTTATATGTAGATTTTGTGCCATATGTAGAATGGCTAAAAGCTGGGTGAATCTGAGGATTTGGTAAGTACATACTATTGCACACACACTGAGAAACTTAAGGGAAAGAGAAGGGCTGTAAGAGAAAATCCAAGTATGATGAATATGTAGGCATGGCAAGATTTTGCAGAACTAGCAGAATTTAAAGAAATGAACCATTTGTCATTTGCCTTTGCCACCGAAAGTGGCACAGGCCTTGTGATAATAAATTTATAGAGCTGCTAATAGTATGAGCTAAGCATAGTGAGGTTCTTCTGGAGTAAGGAAAATGTTCTAATAGATTACAGGTTTGGTTTGCAGAGTACAGAACTTCAAACACACTACAAACCACAGAATTAGATACTTCAAGTAGTTTTTCTTCATTTTTTTTAAAAAGCAATGCAAATGAAATTTGTGAGACAGGAAGCGGGTGTGGTGAGGAAATGAGGATGCCCTGTTTACGTACCCATGAGTTCAGAGATAAAACTGATACTTTAGTCAGAAAGGTTTACAGTGTAGAGTACTAGGGTGTGGGGAGGAGAGCTCATGGCTGAATGATGGCCTAACATGCACAAGATCCTGGTTTTGATCTAGAAACCCCCACACACTGGGGAGGGGGACCAATAAAATACTTTTAAAAATACCTCAGTAAACATTCTTAAAAAAGAAACAATAAATATTTTAAATGAATTCAATTTTTATGTATTTTATATTAGTTAGAGCAATCTAAAGTTGGTAAAAATCAGAAGCATAAAAAGTAAAGAAAAATGAGCTAGGTATAATGACATGTCTTTAATCAAAACACTTGGGAGGGAGAGGCAGTGAGATCTCTGAGTTTGAGGCCAGCCTGGTCTACAGAGCAAATTTCAGAGATCTAGGACCACACAGAAAAATCCTATCTCAAAAAACACGAACACAAACAAAACAAAACAAAAAACTCCAAACAACAACAACAAAACCCAACAAACCAAAGAAAAGTAAAGCTTCCGGGTATGGGTATGGTGGCACACATCTTTAACCCAGCACAGGAGGCAGGGGCAGAGGCCAGCCTGGTCTACAGAGTGAGGTCCAGACCAGCCAGGGCTACACAGTAAGACACTGAAAAAAAGTCATCAAAAATACAGAGACCCTGGTGAATGTTCAAAGCTCTGGGTGCAGTCTTGTAGGCAGTGAAAGCGGAGTGAGAGGGAGGCTGAAATAGCTCACAACTACCTTCTAGATCTTTCCTCACATGGGTCTGTAGATCTCTAGTGAAAGACAGCAAGAATAACAAGACAGATAACAAAAGGTACAACTAGGAAATAAACATTTATGTGGCTCCCAAAACGTTATCTTGTATCAAAATATATTTCACACATTTTCAATCCTCAACTGAGTCCTGAGAAAATACATGCCATGGGACTACTTTGTAAAATGCGTTCTACAGAAACCCTTTAATACTGCCACCTTGTGGTGGCAGAGTAACTATGGAAGAAAAAAAAATATACAAAACACCTGCATGATCCAAAATGTAAAAAGAGCTTTCTGCTCTTTAGTGATGCATGTCTATAATCCCAGCAGTAGCGGGAGGCAGAAGACGGGGCATCGTTCAAGTCAGAGGGCAGCGTGGTGCCATAATGAGGTTCAGGCCAACATGGAGACCTTGCCTCATTATCAAAAAAAAAAAAAAAAAAAAAAAAGATGTAATTAGTGTCCCTGTCCTTCAAGATTCTCACTTCTTTTTAAACATCTATGTAAGATTGACCTAATCCCATTTCTGTTCACTCTCCCTCATTCACCTCCCAATATCAAGCCTAGGGCAAATGATCTACCACTGAGCTGCCCTTCAGTTCCCAGCAGCAGCATTTTAGAGCGGAAGTATAAGCCATGTTGTAATGGCAGCACATGACAGAGCAGGACTGCCAAAGGTTTGACGACAGCCTGGGCTATCAGGTGAAGCCTTGTCTCAAAAAACAAAAAGGTAATAATATTAACTTATTTTTTAAATGTGCCTCCATGAATTTTAGAAGATAGTTGTGAAAACCAAACAATCAAAATGTATTTATCCACTCTCCCTCAGGCCCTATAGCCCACACAGTCATCTGTTTCTGCTTTCCTAATGCAGAGCAACCACTGCTCAGGGTAAGTTCTGCCTGTTCCAGATCAAGTACAGCGTGTGAGGGCATCTACGCAGCACCACCTGACACCTTTGGACCTGGCTTCCTCCACTCAGCACAACCTTTCCAGAAATGTCCTCATGTTGTATCCCTTTCTTCTCAGAGGAGTGTTCATCCATTATATTGATGTACCGATGGAAGGAACTGTTTCCAGTTGGGCCAATTTCCAGTAATAAAGCTTCAAGTATTTGAGCAGTTTTTTTTTAATGTGTATAGTTATTATGGTTACTTAATTCTCTTGAGCATATATATATATGTATGTATATATATGTATATATATATGTATATATATACATATATATGTATATATATATATATGAGTGGGATTGCTTGGTCACAAGGTAAAGTGCACATGTAATTTCCTAAGAAACCACAATACTACTTTCAAAACAAGTTGAATGTAGTATTCTATTAGGCATCCTTAGCAGCAGCAAGACATTTTAATGTAGAAGTATCTAAAAATTTTTGTACAGATTTCTTGTGACTAAAGGGTTTTAATGTAGATGATGTGGTTAAACATCAATGACAATACATGAAATATGTAATTTCTACTCACATTTTTCATAGGGTGTACGTATAAATTGTTGGTCGTTTAAAATTGATTTTCTAGTTGAGTGTATATGTTGAGATTTCACCAATTTAATGCATCAATATTTAAATTTTTCTCTGCTTTAATTTAGAATATGAAGTTAGTCAGTCCTTAGACAAGTCTGTAATATTTTCATCCCTTCTATGACACTCAGCAGAAATGGTTTGTTGCAACTGCTCTGACGTTAAAAGCATTGCTTGAAATCACAGGTGACCTTCCAGGGTCACAAAAATGGAGCTTGAGCTCCCAAATGCCATTTAACTATTTCTGTATGTCTCTTTAAAGCGAAGATAAAGCTTAACACTGAGCCAGCTTATGAAGGAAAAGTGTTGATACGTTGTCAAAGTAGGGCAAACAGGAATGGAAGCCGAGACAGAACTAGGCTGACAACTGACCCTGCCCCCAGTGCTGTAGGCCACCCCACTTCACCACCTTAACTTCATAGTGCCACACTCCCCTCTGGTCTCAGTACTGTCCTACAACTAAGATGACAGATTAAAGGGCCAGAATGATTTCCCTTCAGACTCCTAAAGTATCATGTATTGCTCAGCCTGGGTACTTCTCACTGTTCCTGTGCTCAGCTTTCAGGCTCACTTGACTCATCTAACTCCCGAGGTAGAGGCTTCCTAACACCTCCACTTTATGCCTGGGCTAAGTATCCATCCTCGTCTCCATATATACAAGACAGCATGTGTGGTGTGGCTAAGTGGGGGAGCACTTGTTAGAATGCAGGTAGGCACTGGGTTTGTTATGCAGCCCTAATGAGGCAAATAAATAATTAAGACGAGGGGGAAAAAAAAGCAAAGAAGGTTTTGTTTCTGGCCATATGGACTCAGAGATCTACTTGCCTTTGCCTTCAAAGTGCTAAAGACATGAATACTCAAAAAAGAAATTATTTTCTAATTTTGTTAGTGGGTACTGAATCCAGGGCCTTGTACATATTAAGCAATGCTCTCCTACTGAAGCACAACTGTTTTTTCTTCTCTATTTTACAAAAAGGGCAGAAGTTGGATATGATAGAGCACAGCTATAACCCTAGCACTGGGGATGTGGATGAAGGTTCTTGAGACCATTCTGAGTCACAAAGCAAGACCTTGTCTAAGAAAGACTGGAATGCCATAGAGCTGAAACACAAGAGTAGTATGTTTAAGTGACTCTAGAGGCAGAGGTCAGGGTCACGTTTACTACTTGTGCACTGCTGTCCAGGCAAACTTGTTAATTATGTGATGATGAGTCAGTAAGCACTACATCATTAATCAGTGTCACACCACACCACACCAATTACTCACTTTTATGATTTGGGCTCTTTGTGCAAAATGTATTATAATGGAAAATTATTTCAACCAATAACACTTCAAAAACTGAGTTGTGTGATTAGTTGTAGAACACATGAGGTTTCCTGTTCCATCGAAACTGGTATTTGTAAAACACACAGGGATCCATTTCCATATTCTGTGAATGTCAGATATCCAGACTGGACATAAAAAAAACAAGCATCCACCTATAGTCTCCTAGACTTTAGAGGTAGGTGGCTGAAAAAGACTTTTAGGTAGTCATGTGAGAAGTTGCGTCATTATCACACACTTTTATTGAGTGCCCATAGAATTTCAGGCATCTTCATGGTGTTTACATAGCTTTGCTGATATGCTGACCTTGCCCTTAAGGAGCTTACAATCTAGTGGAAGAAAGACAGAAACGCAGGTGTGAAAGCAATGAGTGAACAGACACTACAGACTGAAATTACCATCAACATAAAACACATATTGCAAAATGAGTTAATGGGGATGGCAAAGATGGTAGATAGCCTTGGCTATATTCCTGACTTCCTGAAGGCCATAGGTGTACAATAGGCAAGGGGCAAGAGTGAAGTTAAAAATCCAGGCTACAAAATGATTAAGTTCTCCATTCCCCTCTATCTGGGAGCACAAGGGCCCAAGACTGTGAGAATGCGGAGACTGTTTGCAGTATGCTTAGCACCTCTAACCACAGTGGATTTGGATGAGAACAAAGCTACAATTTAGGATGACAATCCTACACTGGTTCAAAGGAAAATAAAAGTTTTTCTGCACCAGCTCTATTACATATATAAAGCTTCAGGTTAAATCTTTAAGATGCAGAGATGCTACCATGTTAAAGACCAGTAGGCAGGCTATGAAGATACTGATGTGGCAGAGCTTCAGGAGTTACCTAGATGTGCAACTGCAGTCCTGGGAGCTACTACACTGTTGAAGACCTTCGCCTGTTCATGAAGGCGGCACATTGGCAAATCAAAAGGGAAACAGCTAGAGGTAGGAGTTATACAGAATAACCCGACAGCTGTTTCATGCAGAGTGGAGCAGAGATAAAACCCCTAATACTGTAGGAGAGGTTATGTAGTACATCCCATTGACTGTGAGTTAGATTATGGAAACTTTCCCCTTTTCTTTGGAAAAATACTCTAGTCAAGTTACAGCTAGACAGTATTACTATATCCCCAAACAATAAAAAGGCAGACTGGGAATATAGCTCAGTGGTGTTCAGCATGTTCAACACACACACACACACACACACACACACACACACACACACACACCAGCACACTCACAATAAGAGGCAGCTGTATACTAATGGGGAAGGGCTCTGAGGGATGGAGAGGGGCACTGAGGGAATTATCTGGAAGGCAAATGACTAAAGACTGTGTAGATTAGATATCTCCAACAGTTGTCTCAAGTTAGGAGTAAAAACAGATGGGGAATGTTTAGGTAAAATTATTAACTATAGACACAGGGTTCATTAGTTCCTAAGCCTTTCCCCATTCAGAGGCACTGAGGATGACAACTTAATCCAACAGTGGAATTTATAGGTGGGGCAGCTGGAACACGATTAAGATTAGACAAGGTCATTAGAGCCTCCATGATGCAACGTTTGTGGGCTAAGAAGTTATCAGTTATATATTCATATAAGTGTTCCATCTCTTGCTTGGTCACCAGAGGATAGCCATCACTAGATGCAGCTCCTTGAACCCAAGGTGAACCTCTTTAAAACCCAGTTTGAGGCATTCATTTATTAAGAGAAAATAAAAATCAGATCAATACAGTTATCCAAATCAGAAGTCAAATATAGTTAGGGAAAATAAGAATACAGACTTTAAGAGCTACCCAATATATATATATTTGGTGTGTATGTGTGGTGTAGGGGCACATTCATGGAGCTCAGAGGCAGTTTTCTTCTCCTACCAAGTTGGTTTCAGGGATCAAACTCAGATCATCAGACTTGGTTTTAAATACTTTTATCCAGGCCCAAAATTTCTTTCAAAGATTACAAATAGAAGAACCAACAGTTTGAAAAGCTAAGTAACTTGGGGGTAGACAGCATACTTTGAATACAGGGAAGATGAAATCTGTGGAGAAAAGGCAAGAAATAGAGCAGAGATCAGCAAGAAGGACCTGCTGCAGGTGGGGGGGGGGGAGGAAAGAAGGCACTTTCTTGTATACTCAGCTGGTCTCACAAGCAGAAGCTATTGAGCTAATGTCAGAAAAAAAGAACAGCTTGACACAGATAACAGCAAAATTTCTGTTAATATTTAAAGGCTTTGTTAATTTAGGGCTATTCAAGTTTAATGGAATTGCTAGGTTAAACCTCCAGGGGAATACCTGTTAATTCTATTTTCCCCATGACTAGTAGTAATAATTAAAAAAGGAAAGAAATACCAAGTCCAATAGACAACTATTTCTGATCACAGTGCTAGGCTTTACAGCATTCTTTCCTAAAGAGTTCATGTGCACTACACAGGGAAATGCAGTGGCATGTCCCTGTAAGCTCAGCTTCCATGGAGGCTGAGGCATGAAGATGGTATGAGCAGAGAATGGAGATAGAGGCCTTTCTCAGCAACATAGTAACATAGTGAGAACTCATTTTTAAAAAAAGGTTGTACTATGGCTACCAGTGTGCACTGTGACTTAATTTAACGCCTATGCAGCAACATTTATCTACATATTTTAAATAACGCACACATAAGAATATCCATATATATGTATATGCACATATGTACACAGAGTCCCTCTCTCATACATATATTTGCAGTGCTAGGACTATATCCAAGGCTTCTCACAAGCCAGGCAAATCTCATAAAACTAATCTGTATCCTCAGCCCTAAAAAGAAGATGCTTTAATAATGTGTTATTTAAACGGCTTAAAGTGTTCAAATTTTTTTAGACATGGATTTGCTAGTAAAGTATTTGAATACTGAATACTTATCTGGGTTTTCTAATATTAAGTTATTGGGTGACATTTAATAAATCTCATCAATAAGTAAAAAAGATGAACACTCAGATATCTAGGCTTCTAACATAGTCAGCAGTAATTTTTTTTAAAAAAACATCTTTATTATGTGCATTGGTGTTTTGCTTGCATGTCTTTGAGGGCACCAGATCTTGAAGTTAGAGACAATTGTGAGCTGCCATGTGGGTTCTGGGAATTGAACCTGGGTCCTCTAGAAGAGCAGTCAGTGCTCCTAACCGCTGAGTCATCTCTCCAGCTCCTAGTCAGCAGTAATTTTAAAATAAGTTTTACACATCAAAAAGGTTTGACTAAAGCTGAGTGTTCATTTGCATAAACGTCTTTATTTGCATTGGTTTACACATGTAAATAGTAACTGAAAACACTGCATCATAGTAAAAGTAAAAATGTGACTTTGGACAAATTCTCTTCATATTCTTTACTTACTTTTAAGAGGGTTAGGATACATTTTTTTTTTTTTTTTTTTTTTTTTTTTTTATAATTTAGGAACTCCTACAAATTTCAAATTCCAAGACTACTACATGCAAACTGCATGTAGATGTACTTTAGGGGAAAGCTGAACTAGAATTTTTGACAAGTTCTTACAGGTAATCTTCATGAAAACAAAATTAGCTTGTATGTGAGAGTAATCACTTCTAAATTATTCCAATCTGATACTTTGTAGTTTTGTGACATGTAGAATGTACAATGGCGCACAACATTACCTGGTATACACACTTTGTACAACACCTTCCCTCTAGAGGAATGTATATATAACATAAATATGCAAGAATTTTGCAACTGTAATAAAGTACCTATTTGATTTAGGGTTTAATAAGGGGAACTTACCCCGCGGGAATAAGGGACCTGACCTTACCAAGCCAGCCCTTTAAAAGAGGGCATGGGCCTCCCCTGAGATCTGAAAGCCTCCTGGAAGTCTTGAAGAAGCAAGCAGCCAGGAGCTCTATTGCTACAAGGAAAAGATTTTGTCACATGAGCACACAGAGCAAGAATCCCAGCTTCACATGGACTGTAGCCTTGTAAGGCCCTGAGCAGAGGATCTAGCCAAATTAACTAGTTCCTGACCCACAGAAACTATATAACAAACATCTCATGTTCTTGGGCAACAAGCTTGAGGTAATTAGTTACTAGTCTTAAAAGACAAAACTTCATTGATTTTTAACCTTTTGTTGGAGCTGAAACAAAAGAGAACTGGAAAAAGAATGTTCCATGAGTTATATGATGTTACAATGAACTTAAGTCATTTCAGACCTTTAAAGAAAGAAGCAAAAAAGTACCTTAACCCTATGAAGCATAGTCAAGGTAAACCTAACTAACTCAACTCTCCCAGGTACATTTTAATAGTGTGTAGTTGTTTTGAAAAGTGAAAGTTTCATATGTAATTTATCACTTATTATAATTAAGGAAAGCTATACCTATAACTATTCAACTTAAATACAGAAATGTTCTGTTTGGCCTAGTACAATATGAAAAATACCAGTCCCACCACACCACATAATTACTGACGCCTTTCAAAATTATAAAGTGACATATAAATAAAACTGAGACAGAGTTTCTCTGTATAGCCCTGGCTGCCTGGAACTCATTCTTTATACCAGGCCAGCCTTCAGAGATCCTCCACCTGTCTCTGCTGGGATTAACGGTGTGCACCACCATGCCCCAGCTATGATGACGAGTACTTTAGTATATTTTAGACTAGGGCTACTCACACATCTTAACACAATCTTAATTTTTGTAGCACTTGAGGGGCTTGATGTCAAAAACGGCAGTTTAAGAACATGAAAAATAAGAACATGTAGCTTCTTACATTTACTACTACTCTATCTCCCCCTTGTCAGATAAAATGATTTTTGTTTAAATTAAATTAATTTCCTGGATCACTGGAGAATTCAAAAATGTTTCAGATATAAAAAAGCACACCTTGGAATTCTAGAAAAATCAATGTCCCATACAGATCACAGTTAGAAACAAGTATTTAGACCTTCAGGTAGCCCTTAGAGATGTGAATATTGTTCCCACATATACTGTTTTATTCCTGAAGCAGGGTTTCATGACAATATAGCTCAGGCTGGATTTGAACTTGGTGATTCTCCTGCCTCAGCTTTTTGAGAGCTGGGATTACAGGCATATGACACCATTCTCAGCTATCTACCAGGATTCTTTTTATATATAGATAATAATTCTGTATAACTGGCTTATTGCAAGCTGATTACTGTTTACTTTTTTTAAAAAAGGCAATTATATAAGGTAATATATATTCATCTTCTCAGAACTAACATTTTCTATCTAAAAAAGCAAACAAACAAAAAAACACCCCAAAAACCCCAAAAACCACCCTTGTATGCAAGCTACCATTTGGAGCCACACGTTTGCTATGTCAATATTTAAAGTATAGCTCAAGCTGTTTCTTAATCCTATTGACTTGGAAAAGAGAGAAGGGCAAAACTTTGGTGTCAAGAGGGAGAAAGTGCAAGTGTGAATGTGTCAACTAAACAGAACTACAGTATTATGAGATGTCTGTTGGTTCTAGGCAAAAGGCTTAAGGCAGACAGAAGCCACTGGGGTATATTCTAACTTAATATTAAATAGAAAAAGAAATTCACACGCCACACACACACCCCATGTAAAACAATGCTTTAAGTTTTAATGTTTATTTCCCCAAGACAGCCTAGCCTGTAACTCTACTTGAATAAACTTTACAAGCTAGTTTTCTGCTGCTTCTAGTTTTAAACTTTAACCATGTTTTTGATGACAAGGAATGCTGCAAAAATACTCTAGTTCAACAAAGAGTTATGATCACAAAATAATTTTTTTTCCATTCTACAGTGTTTCAGAATTACCAGTTGATTTTTAAACACAAAGTCGATATAGATGCTAATGGTGGCTAACCTGGTATGTTTCTTATAGCAAACTGTTGTTCATGCAACACTTGTGCTCAAAGGGGAAGGCACAGGATTTCCTACAATGAGCCACCTTATAAAGAGTTCTTTTGTACAAATTAATTTATGACATATTTAATTTAGTGTGCGTAACCTCAAAACTGAGGTATTATTCCAATTTATAAAAACCACTTGCATAACTTTTATGCAAGTTTTAAAAATACAAAGTTTTCTCCCTAAAGTGGCTCAAAATAGATTGTTCATGGCTGCCTACATCTAAGATAAAAAGATTCTAAAACAATTAAACAGATTAGGCATATTATTAAAGGTGTTCAAACCATTACTTGATTTGTACATCTACTCAAACCTCTTCATCGGTCTTTATTCAGCAGTACATATGCACCAAATTCCATTTTAGAAGTTTCCATATCATTTTCATAGAAAACAAAGCTTGAAAACAAGTTAACATTTAAACACAGCACGGTATTCTATCACAACTGAAACTGTTCTTCTTTACAGGACTCAACAAAATCTAAAAATGAACTATGCTGTAGATTTACCTCATGCAAAGATCTTTATGTTATCTCTGAAAATGAAAAGAATGGCTTTTAAAGCACATTTTATACTATTATGGTAACTTGTGTACTGCAACACAGTCTATTGTGAGGAAAATTTATGATTTTTTTTTCATGCAAAAATCTACACAAATTAGTTTTGATGATATGGAAAGCTTTTCATAGCATCAAACACTCATCTGGTGCAAATGCACAGGGAAACCTTCCTGAAGTTTTCTGACTTGAGAAGCAACTAAAAAAGCAGTATTAGGTAAAGTAAATAAAAACTAAATTAAAAAAGGGAGGGCAGGTAGAGGGAGAATAGAAAACACAGGCTGCAGAGTAAACCGATGTCTGCTGCTAAACCGGTCTTTGTTTTCATGTCCAGTGTACATTAACACTTGTGATCTCACTTTGATGATCTACTAGGTTTATTATAGCCCCCTGAAGGCAAATCAAGCTTGCATGCGTCCACATACAGCACCACAACCACACTCTCGTACACAGTCACTCCAGGACTAGGAGTCTGCTTCATGCGTGAAGAGCCCTAGATTTGAAAGATGAACCTGGCTCTCTACCACGGAGCCAGACATTCATTCATCACTGTCCATTCACACACTGCTTCACAGCAAGGCCTGGGCTCATTTTCCTTGACTTCTATGGGCATCATTTTATGCTTACAAGGCTTGATGATGATAGCACTTCACTTCCCCTCTCAGGCACTGAAGACCTGTGACCTGTAGCCCCTTTCCTCTCAACCTAAATAAGCATTCATGTCAAGTCTTCCTTACATTGCCACTCATTCTCACTCACCCACTCGCCACCTTGACCTCATTTGGGCATTGTCTGTGATTCCAAATGAAATCTTCACATTTTCTCTCCCGATTTAATGCAGCAGCAGATCCCATGAGCCAAGCTTGATGGATCAAACCTTTTTATATATATGTGTATATATATATATGTCTCAGTGCTGCATTGTACCTAACTTCCACAATATCTTTCTAAAACTGGAACCCCTCTGTTGGTACATTGGCAGATGAATTGAAACCAAATGTTCCACCTTGAACCGCTTCTGGAACAAGGCTAGGATCTTCATCAATCTGAAGGAAAAGAGGGGGAAAAACAATGGGATGATCAGCTTTAAGGTATACAAAAACTTAATTACAGTAATATTTCCACTGCCCTCTAAAACACAGACCATTGCTAAGTGATGAGTGGCCCCCAGGAATGTGCTACCATCCTTTAGAAAACTGAAATGTTTTATAAAGACTTATCCTTAAGGGATTAAAAAAAAAAAAAAAAAGAATATTCACAGTAGAAACCTTAGGAAACAGTAAACTGGAGATGGTCTTAGAGTCCAATCTGAGAGGAAAGCAAAGGTGCTGGCATTAAAGAAACAAAAGAAAGGTTTCAGGCATGGGGCACAGTCCTGGACTTAGAAAGGGAAGGCAGAAGGACTGCTGGCATTTTGCTTACTCTACATAGTGAATTCTAGGCCAGCCACTACCACACAATAAGACCCTGTGTCTCAAAAACTAGAACCAAAAACCTCAACCATACAGTAGCAGAAAGTAAATGTTCAAATCATACTTTTAGAATGTATAAACTGTGTTATTTCTCATTATAAACTGGGATGTCCAAACTTTCAATTTTAAGATGTCATTAGCTGGGTGGTAGTGCACACCTTTAATCCTAGCGCTCAGAAGGCAGAGGCAGGTGGATCTGAGAGCCTGAGGCCATCCTGGTCTATACAAAGAGACCATGCCTAGAAAAAAACAAAGTTACATGATGAAAACTACCCATATTGTCTGGATTTTATTTCTGGTGTGTCTAACTGCATATTTAAATAGAATTTAGTGCAGACACTTCTTTTTCTTTTTGTTTAGATTATCACATGAGTGATAATCACACTGTAAGAACAACAAGCCTCTTTCTTACCTACTGACTGATATCATTTGCTTATTTGTTCTGTTGGGAGGGCATTTGCCAATGGCAAAGGTGTGAGGTCAGAAGGCAGCTGAGAGAGTTAGTGCTCTCCTTCCATCATGTGGGCCAATTCAGAACTGAATCATATTGTCAGTCTTTTCTCCATGAATCATCTTCCTAGTCCTGGTAAGGACATTTCAAGTGGCCTATGCTTTTCTTTTTCTAATACTTTACTCTTTTTGATAATGTGGAAATGTGGTATTAAGAAAAACAAGACCACTTACATTATGTGCATGGGTTATTTTGCCTGGGTATATTTCTGTGAACCAGAATATATGTGTGGGCTTGGCATGGAGGCCAGAGCAGGTGTCACATTTCTTGGAACTAGAGTTAAAGACAGTTGTGAGCTACTAAGTGGGAACTGGAAATAGAACCTGGGTCCTCTGGAAGAGGAGCCAATGCTCTTAACCCTGAGTCATCTCCCCAGCCCTGAGACTTATTTCTTAAAAAGCTGGTAAAATAATCCCTACGGGGTATAGAGGTAGAAGCCTTATAACCCGAGCACTGTAATGCTAAAGATGAAGACTGCGGGCTCGAGAGATGTCTCAGTGGTTAAGAGCACTGACTGTTCTTCTGGAGGACTTGAGTTCAATTCCCAGCATTCACATAGCAGCTAACAACTGTCTGTAGATCTGACACTCTTACACAGTTATACATGCAGGCAAAACACCAGTTCACATAAAATAAAAAAAAATATATATTAAAAAAAAAGATGAAGACTGCATAACATTCAAGGACAGCCAGGTACATCTTCTAACAAAACGCAAACAAATTTAATTTTTGTTATTTAGTGGCATCTTATATTTTGATGATTTACTATGCTCATCTTGACTCTTTTATCTTATTTGCTTTTAACCACCAACAGAAAAAAAATGACATCTGAAAATATGGACTAGCTAAAGTCCTAAAGGGTTTATTTATTGCAGGTTATACTAGTATTACTGGTTTGTTTGCTTGCTGTTTTGTTTTTTTTTTTTTTTTTTGAGTCAGGCTTCACATATCCCAGAATGGCCTTGAATTCACTAGGAAGCCAAAGACAGCCTCAGATTCCTGGTCCTTCTGCATTAGCCTCACAAGCAGTGGGATTATAGTAGAGCACTACCATGCTTGGTACCACTGCTTCTTGTTTTGTTTATAGACATATTACCAATTTAAAAGTATGAGAACTTAGTTTAGCTGGGTGGTGGTGATGCACACCTTTAATCCCAGCACTTGGGAGGCAGAGGCAGGTAGATCTCTGTGAGTTTGAGTCCAGCCTAGTTTATAGAACTAATTTTTTTTTTTTTTGGGGGGGGGGTGGAGAGAAGAACAGGACAAAGGACAAAAATCCCAAAACAAACAACAACAAATTTGAGAACTAGAAAGAAATTAGCTTATCTAGTGCAACAAAATTTCTTGTCTTTTTGTTGCGTTAATGTCCTAAAGGGATTTAAAATACTAAAATTTGTTTTTAAAGAAAGGGATATTCTGTCATATCTATGTTAATTCTACTACCAAAATTTTACACATGTATATATGCTAGTTTACTATGCTCTTTCATCAAGATTTGCTTAGCATATAAAACTAAGAAAATTATAAACATATTAAGTACATCGTCTGAAGAGAAGAACTGGTCAATGATCTCATAGGCCAATTTGTAGATGTCTTCATTTTCATGATTCTGAAGTTGTTCAATTTTCTCCAGTCCTGCAAGAAATTTTACAAAGTGAACAATGGTAATTAATGCGCTAGACTAACAATCTGATCGACAGCATGCAAATGTGTAAATTAATGTGACATCAATTAAGTAAATGATAGACTCAATGTCCATTACAATAGTGAAGAATAAAATTACTTTTGATTATTAAACATAGAAGAGTACATCTTCCCCTTGCTAGCATCTGCCAAGCCTGTTTTGAGCTAATATGTATGTATCAAAAGAAACTGAAGACCCTGGCCATCAATACAATGATTCTGTGACACTCAATGAAAACAACCAAGTCAACCACAGTATCTCAGGGGAAGGAGAACCAAACCATTGTATATTTATTGTATCATAGGCAGGACATTAAAGCATGCATATATACTAAACTTACAGATATGCTTTATAGAAGTGAATTTTTAAGACTGTTAAATTAAGAGAAGTTACTTTTCCTCATGAAGCTTTGCTCTACTCATTCCTTGGATAGAGGAGATTATCTTGGGAGCTTGTCACAAGTCACTTCCTCTTAGTGTTTCTTCCATTAAAAACTTTAGTTACTACATATAGACTAAGGACTTATAAACTGTTATCTTCAATACTTTTTAGAGTTTCATAAGAATAAAATTCAAATGCCTGCATAACTCCACAGGGACATTTTAAAGATTTATAAAACTATCTGAAAACAATCCTTACTTGCTTTCCTCACTTAAACTTTTCATCCACAGTTCTTTTTCAGTCATCAATAGTATTCTGGGATCTAGGGAGGCGGGCGTCCCTTTTCCCCCAACAGCTCCCATAATCATTGTGGTGTCCTGCTGTCCTTCCCTCTGTCACACTGTTACTGACTTCACCTGTTGTGTCGCTGTCCACTGTGTACTTTGCTACCTGGTTTCTGGGCTTCCTGTCTCCAAAGGCCCTATGGGCCAGACCTCCATCCAAACATACCAGCTTAGCTTAAAATGTACTAAGGGCCTGTCATTCTTTATAAAAGCACCACTAAAATTTATAAAACAGACTCCTTACCACAAGTAAGGCAAGTAATGCTCAATTTTTTTAAAATGCAAAATTATTTTGGTCATTAAAATGTTTATGTGGTTAAAAACAATCAAGTGGTAAAATAATTGTCAGTTTTACTAATTTTCTTTTTTTAATTTTTATTTTCTTTTATTTTTTTGCTAATTAAGTTTTCAACCCTATTCCTTAAGTGCTTTTCCCACTTTGAAGTTACTATTTTTGTTCTATTTGTCATGTTAGCAATTTTAATATGCATATTTTTATTACATTAATAAAATAGCACTCAGGTCTCTGCTTCTTTTTTTCTTCTTCATAATGCTTTTCAGGAATGGGTATTGGACACAGGGCTTTAAGCATACTAGTAAGTGCTTACAGATCTATGCCAATGACCTAATGCTTCCTTAGTTTTTCAGTCTCTAGGCTACCCATTAATGGTTACAGGTTCTTCTACTCTTTTACTAACGTTCCAATTTGAGTCAGATATTTATTTTATGCTTATTCAGGTTGACATTTATATTTTGTTCTACAGCCACAACTGGCACTTCAGTTTTCTACCTGTATGTTTACTTTAAGAGTTGAAAAGGGGGCTGGAGAGGTGGCTCAGCGGTGAAGAGCACTGTCTGCTCTTCCAGAGGACCCGGGTTCGATTCCCAGCACCCACATGGCAGCTAACAACTGTCTGTAGTTCCAGGCAAACACCAAGGCAAATAAATAAATAAAGAAAGAAGTTTTTTTTTTTTTTTAAAAAAAAAAAAAAAAAAAAAAAAGAGTTGAAAAGTATTGTGTTGTTCACATTTTTGGTGGCTCTGGTCCAAAGCCAGACTTGGTGACTATTGCCTTGCAGAACAGAGCAAAATATTTGCTGTTTGACAAAGCACTTGACTTCCCAGAGTCTAGTGACTTGAGGTTAAACTCAGGGCAGTTGCCATCTCGTACTCTGATTCGGCAATACTGAATTATTTTTAATTTGCTGAATGCTATTTCTTACCTCAGACTTTGCTCATGTTGTATCTCTGCTTGGAACACCTTTCCTTCCTTTTACTTTATTAATTCTTACTCATTGCTCACAATCCAGCTCAGGTGTCATTTCCTGCTTCTTCAGGACAGATTAGGTATCCCATTTTGTTGTATATTTCTATTAGGGTAATTAGCACATTAAATAATATTTTTTTAAGTCTAAACTACATGCTCCGAGAGGCTGTTTTGCTTATCACTGTCTTCCTACTACCTTATCAGGGTACCTTTATGATATGGCAACACTTTGGTTATCTAAAAATATACAGAAGGTTAAACAGGGCTGTATATATAGAATATAGTATACATTATTGTTACTTGATTATCTAAGACAGAAAAATACAGAAGTGCTATATTAATCAGAATATAAAGGTAGTTACAAAAAGAACAATAAAACTCATAAACTTACCACCACATTCTTCTATGAGATTGGCTATGGTTTCTGCTTCATCTTCAGCCATTTTTAATATATTACTCAGTCCATCAAGTACTACTTGCACAACTTGTGCATCTTTTACAGTCAGCAAATTGCAAAAAGGTGGAATAACATTTTGTTGGATAAGGTAGGCCACCTGAAAAATAAGGATACCATGAAATGATAAAATAAAGGTCAATATTTTTTTTTTAAATAGACTTCCAGACTCATAAAAACATGAACTCATCTCTCCCATGTTAGATTACATCATAAGTAACTTTTTTAATATAGCAAGTTTATTTTTCTAAAATTTAGTGTGTGTGTGACTAAGGTGAAAATAGGAAAGACTCAACTTCATATTTTACAATATTCCTTTTCTGTGAAAAGTTACTTTCAACCAAGATCCTTTGTCTCTTAAATTATTAGGGCTAGAGAGATGGCTCAGTGGTTAAGAGCACTGGCTGCTCTTCCAGAGTTCAATTCCCAGCAACCACATGGTGGCTCACAACCATCTATAATAGGATCTGATGCTTTCTTCTAGAATGCAGGTATACACGCAAAACACTCATACATAAAATATAAATAAATTTTTAAAAATCATTAAATAAGCCAAGAGGATGACTGATAATTTTTAAAAACTATGAATGTTTTCGTAACAGTATCTACTGTTTCCATGTGTGTATTTTTGCATTCTGAAGCTAGATAAGAGGTTGTTTTTCAATGCAGCAGAGAAAAACATCAGAAGTACTCATTTATCATGCTACTATTTATTCCTGTGGGATGGTGTCCTCATTAGACTTGGGGTTCAACATTTTTCACTGGAGCTGGAAGATCCTTCTATCTCTCCTTGCCCACACTGTTGGAATTACAAGTGTAAGCAGCAATACTATCTGGCTTTTTACATGGATACAGCAGAGTCTGTGAAATCAGGGTGTCTTCCTGTGTATAATGATATAATAGTATGGGTACACATATACAAACATGTATATCAATGATTCATTTAAATATAAAAATATAATTACTGCTAATTTTATGGTTTTAAGAAATAATTGAAAGTTCAACTTACTTGGTCTTTTCTCCCACTAATTGTTAAGTTACTTATGGCCCAAGCAGCTTCTTTCTGTGTGCCAAAATCTCCCTTAAAAAAAAAAAAAAAAAAAAACCAAAGTAAAGTCTTGAATCACAACCAATCTATTCTGAAGAAATAAAAATTACTTTCTAAGAGCTCTGTGTAGAAAGGATGACAATATCATTGTTCAAAATCAGAGTAAATGAAAATCAAATGCAATTTCATTAAAAAAAAATACAAACATCTAAAAAGATGCATGTAAAATTCAGTAATCTGATCTTTTGATTATTTTACCAGAAAAATTATTTATTAATGTACACCTTCCCACATATACCTATAACATAGTCAGGAAGCAGACTCAGTTAACATTCTCAACATATATGTAATTAAAATTTCAAAATGTAACAATACTCTAAGCCATTACAAATCAAGGAGCCTGAAAAGAATGTTAGAGAGAGAGGATTGGTGGGGACAGGCCTGAGGAGCTGGCTGGGTAACAAGTGGCTGTGGCTTGTTTCTCTGTCTCTCTGATATTTCAGATTTCCCCCAATATCTGGCTCCTGGTTTTTATTATAATACCAAATAGATTTTGTGCAATAATCTCATTCTGTTAGCTATAAAAAACTTAGTTCTAAAGATAGGTACTAAAAAGTATTCTATGCAAATGGTGTTTGCAAGTAGGTATTGCTATCCTAATAGCTAACAAAAATAGATTTCAGACTAATCAGAAGAGACAAAGAGGGCACTTTTATTGTAATTAAGGAAACAACTACCTAACAAGACACTACTATCCTCTAAACATATATGTAGCAAAAAAAGCATGGAATTAAAGAAACAGAGAACACAAGCCCAATAAATACTAGTATAGATTTATCCAATAGATATGACATCCAGATAAAAAATTAACAAGAGGAACTTCAGAATTAAATGTCACTATACATCAAATATCTACAGACTATTCCACTCAAACACCAATAAATATTCTACTAAGCAGTCCATGAAAACTTCTCTAAAACAGACCACACCCAAACACAAAGCAAATCCAAACAAATTCAGAATAAATCCAAACAAATTAGAATAATTAAAATAAATTCAACATTATCATAGCTGAGCATTATGAAATAAAACAAAATTCTACAGCAAACAAATCTCCATGTACAAATGCATGGAGATCAAACAATTCATCACTGAATGGTTAAAAAATACAAAAACAAAAAAACCCCACACAACCCTGAGCCAAAGTAGATCCATAGTGAATTATACCAGACTTTTCAAAACATGGATTAAATTATTTTAAGTAAATATGTAAATTACTTTAAAAGGCAGTTCCAAGATCATTTATGAAGCCAGGATTAATCTAATACCAAACCCAGGTAAAGAGATAACAACAAAACATTATTAAAGACCAATTTCCTGATGAACTGACTCAAAAATCCTCAATAAAATACTAGCACACCAAATATAGGCAAATATCAAGATCATCCACCACAATCAAGTTTGCTTTCTTTTTTCTGGAAATAAATGCAGGATGAGTCAATAAATATGATAAATCATGTAAGTAGATTACTGACAAAAATCATATGATCATGTTAATATATGGAGGAAATCCCTTGACAATACCCAACATACTTTGACAATAAAAGCCACAGAGAGAGCAGAAGTGGAGAGAACATACTTCAACCTGAGGAAGACTATATAGGACAAACCCACAGTCAACTTTACCCTAAACAGAGAAGATCTTGAAGCAATTTCATTAAGGCAAGGAATGAGGAGGGTCTGTCCATTATCTTTCCCTCACCCTCTGCCAGTTCAATACAGCCAAGGAAGGAGATTAAATATACAAAGAGGAAAAAAGAAGGGCTGATATAGACATAAGAGAGTCTCAACATTTCACCAGAAAATTCCTAGAAACAATGAACACAATGTGGCGGAATATAAAACTAACACACAATCCCATTTAAAATAGCCTTAAAGACAATAAAATGTTGTGAAGTAAATCTAACCAAGAAACCCTGTCTCAAAAAACAAAACCACCAAACAAACAAAACTAAAACTAACCAAAAGAGGTGAATGACCTCTTAAAAAAAGGAAAGAAGGAAGAGAGAAGGAATGATAAAGATACTATAAAGTTTTCCATATTCATAGACTAGTAGAATATTGTGAAAATGACCATCCCACCAAAAGCAATTTACAGATCCAATACAATCCCAATAAAATACTCAGAACATTCTTCACATAAATAGAAAATCCTAAAATTCATATGGAACCATAATAGATGCCAGACAACCAAAGAAATCCAGAGCAAAAAGAACAATATTTGACAGATTGCTATGTTGGACTTCAAGGTATATAATAGATCTATAGGATATGGACCCAGCATAAAAACAGACATATAAATCAATGGAATCAAAGAGAAGACCCACATGTGAGCACAAATAATTAAAGACATCTGATATTTGACAAAAAGATGCTGAAAACATGCACTGTAGACACTTAGTTTTCCTACTACCATTTGTTAAAAATGCTGTCTTTTCTATAATCATTCCCATAATCTGTAATCATTCCCATATCTACCATGCTGCACAAAAATTAATCCTATGAGTATCTAAAGACTTCAATTTGCAACCTGAAATGCTAAAACTTCTAGAAAATATAGGAAGTACTCTACAAGATATAGGTGTATAAAAGGAATTTTTGAATAGAATTCCATTGTTCAAGAATTCAAGCCAACAATTGACAAGTGAGACCTCATAAAACTCAAAAGCTTCTGCATGCAAAGGAAACAATCAAGAAAGATTTTGCCAGCAATACATCTGAGTGAGGATTAATATCCAGAATAGGCAAAACAATACAAAAGTCCTAAACAAATAAAAACCCAAAGAAACAAAGTCTAGAAAAACAAATGTTCCAATCAATTAAAAATGGGTAAAGATCTGAACAGAGTTCCCAAAGGAAATGAAGATGGCTAAGAAATAACTCAAAACATATTCATCATCTTTGGCAATTAGGGAAATGCAAGTTAAAATAGCTTTAAGACTTCACCTCAGCCTACTCAGAAGGGTTAAGAATAGCAAAACAATTGACAAAAGATGCTGATGAGAATTTGGAAAAAAGGAACCAGAAATGCAAACTGGTACAACCACTTTGGAAATAATCAGTACAGATAACCCTGCAGTTCCTACCTCCAAATCTTCAGATGTGAGTACATAACATGAAGTAACTAGGAAATAATAAAAGAATGAGAGAATAAAAGATACAAGTGATATAAAAGGGGAAAATAGGGAGGAAGGAGTTATGGAATAAGGACAAATAACACCAGGGTAGTTTAATAAAGCTTCAAAGAATCATATTATTTTAGATATTTTAAAAATCTAACATGAATATATAAACATATATATTTATATTTATCTAGATATATACATATATATAGGCTAATAAAAGTTAGAGCAATTGGGCTGACAATGCTCACAGAGTCATAAACTATCTACGTGACATGAGAAACGTCTGTCTGAGCTGTTGGTTAGAAGGGTTCATTTCATGAGACTCCTAAACAATATGTTACTGCTGTCACCCATGTAGCCTCTCAATGGCTGGTAGTAAGTCATTATTTCTGATAACACCTTATACTTAAACACAAGACTAGGAAGGTTCAAGCTGGATTTAACCTGAATGCATCTTTTCTGTGGTTTAGCTTCTACAGTACTAGAAAGTATAAAAGCTTATAAGAGAGAGGAGCAATCAACAGTCCAGCCACATGATACCTATGAGCCACAACAATAAGCAGCATAGTAAGAGATCCTTAAATGTGTAATAATGATACTCATAACGTGGCAGTAAACAGCTGCTATTTAACTAGATTTAAGGCCTGCTAACAGGAGGAAATCATGCTTGGTGCTAGAAACTTAGCTAACTACCCAGGACTAGTGAGGTCATGATCACCCCTTATCAAAGAAGCCTCTCTTCACAGCAAATGGAACACATCAAAGAAAATCACAACTGGTCATAATGCAGAGATCAATAAATCTAACTCCAATAGATACATCTACAACACCCTGTACCTAAAATTCAAGGAACATCATGGAAGTTAGTGTTAAAACAGACAAACAAACAAACAAAAAGAGCTCACAAGGAGCCAGAGAACCAGAAAGTCTGCTATGAGATTCTATCTCCTAGAAATGACAAGAAAGCTATACCCATGAAACCTGAATACAACCTAGATAATACCTATTCAAGTTATATTAATGCCAAAGATTGACATCTCGTGGGGTCCAATCCCAAAAGAACTACAGGCAATTAATGACTGCTCAGAGACAGAAAACTAGCCTATGCCAGGGATGACCTTGCTAATTAGTTATCCAATACAAAATGGTCAGCTCTGAAATTATATATATATATATATACAAGCAACAAATTATTTGGCATTCTGTATTTATATATGTAACAATAATAAAGAGATCATCAATCTGTGATAGTGAAGGCAGCATGGGAGAAATTTGAGAGGACATGGAAGGCTAGAGGGAGGAAAGTAGAATTATATCTTTGTACACTGTAAATATGTCATTGTAAATATTGGTTTAATAAAATGCTGATTAGCCAAGCAGCTAGACAGGAAGTAGAGGTGGAACAACCACACTAGGAGAATTCTGGAAAGCCAAAGAGCAGAGGAACAGAAGCTGGCGAGATGATAGAAGAAGTGGATGAGAATGCTGAACTGAGCAAAAAGGTGCCAAGCCACATGGCTAAGCATAAATAGAAATATGGGTAAACTTAAAGTATGAGAGTTAGCAAGTAATAAGCCTGAGTCATAGACCAAACAGCTTCTAATTAATATAAGCCTTTGTGACTACAGAGGAGCTCTTTCTTTCCTTTCTCCATTTGGGTCCTAAGGATAAAACTCAGGACTCCAGCCTCACTGGCACTTACCTTTACCTATTGAGCTATTGTGCTGATTCAGCTTGTCATATTAAGAAGGTAATATTTACAAACTGTTTAAAACAATATGACAGCATTGATTACTGGTAATGATACCCTTGTTTTAAGTTAATTCCAAAGCAATGGCTATCTTGTACAAGTAATGACAAAGAAGGGCCAGGTTCTCAAAAAGAAACATTTGCTCTATATAATATTGTTGGGTTCAAAAGTTCTATTTATTTATTTATTTATTTATTTATTTTTTAAAACTTTATTCATTTATTTATTTGCCTTGGTGTTTGCCTGGAACTGGAACTACAGACAGTTGTTAGCTGCCATGTGGGTGCTGGGAATTGAACCCGGGTCCTCTGGAAGAGCAGACGGTGCTCTTAACCGCTGAGCCATCTCTCCAGCCCCTCAAAAGTTTTATTATCAGTCATATTTTATAGTGGTATTCATACCAGTGTCCTGTTAAACAGAAAAGTATTAATCACATGATACCACCTTACTCAGGTACCTATGATTTTCTTACCTTGTCCAAAAGGTGTATTATCATTGGTACAAGATTGGCATCAATTACTGCCTGAACCTGCTGTTGATTTCCTGCGGTGATGTTGGAGAGGAACCACACTGCTTCCTGTGGAACAAGATGCTTTCAATATCTATCACTAAAAAATAAAGCCTGTGACTGAACTATGAAAAAGTATTCATTGGCTAGTGTCTCAATTTTTTTTATTACTGAATAAGTTCTATAATAAAAATCTTAGAGATTTCAACTCTACTACCCTTTTTCTGTATTAAAAAAAAAAAAGTCTTTGATTAAAAGCTATATCTTTTTGTTGTGTGTGTAGTCTTGACTGACCTGGAACTCCTAGAGATCCGGCCCCCCCCTCCCCTCTGTTCCCAAGTGCTGAACAATGTGTTCTACTATGTCTAGCCCTCCACACTTAATTTTCTGTATAACAATATAGTTTACAGGGCTGGAGAGATGGCTCAGCAATTAAGAGCACTGACTGCTCTCCCAGAGGACCAGGGTTCACTTCCCAGCACCCACATGGCAGCTCACAACTCTCTGTAGTTCCAGTTCCCAGTTCCAGGCAAAACACCAAGGCAAATAAATAAAAAGTTAAAAACAAAACAAAACAAAACAATATAGTTTACATATTAAAATAATACCTTTCTACGTTTCCTTTGGATAAATCACTACTGGCTTCTTATTCAAGCCATAATGAGTTAAATCTTCTAAAGAATTTTACAGGCAATGCTGTTTGGGAACAGTATACTCAAAAGAAGCTAGGCTGAGCAAATACCAAGGAAGATGTTATAAACTATAAATCCTGGAACTACTGCAAATGAGATTCAACACCCCTTTCATAATGTGCTTTATTCTACTCTCTCTAGTCTACCTTAACAATTCTATCCCAGGAGAGAAATCTCCAGAAGCCATGACAATGAAGAGCATCAAAATGCGAGTTCTTTTACTGCCGTTATTTATAATGGTCATTCACTGTATCAGTTCTCAAGAGCTAAGTGTGGAACCAGTTGTTATTTTGCTTGATTGGTCTATTTTAATGACCTCTGAATGCTGCCCTGAACACCACAAAAATGCTATGTGATTGCTAGGATGATAGTGATCACAAGTGTTTAACAAGTCTCAAAGATAATAAATGCACTACTAAAATCTGAGTTAGTAATAAACAACAACAAAATATTAACATCCTATAGAGGATGTTATTAGAATTTACCAAACTTAAATTCACAAATTTACTAACTAGCATAACTAGACTCTTTTGGATCAGATCACAGGACATTTAATGAGCCTGTTAGAGATTTCAGGGTGCCAGGCTACTTAGGTGAGCTGTTTTTGGGTTATAATCATCGGCGATATTGTAGTCAACAACCCATATTATTTCTACAATAGCCTCAGATGCACTCCAATATCAGCATCACCATTCAGTGCCCCCTTTCATAGCCACCACACACACACATACATGCACACACACACTCACACTAAACTAGGAGAAAGAACTACTATATGTATTAAAAATTTCCATTCATGGCAACATTCAACACCCAGGTATCTCTATTTCATCACTTCCAAGAGAGCCAAAAAATATAATTTGTTGGTAATGGTATAACTCAGTGGTAGAGCATGTACTTAGCATGTCAAAGGCTCCGGGTTTGAATCCAGAACCCCAAGAGCACCTTATAAAAAATAAAATATTTTCTCTTGAAGCCTTTAATTCTATAAACTAAAAGTCAATGCTATAAAGACATTTCTTGGAACCTAATTCTACAAACAAAAACTGTCATTTTATTAATATTTTTAAAAATACTTACTTTATTAATTTTCTCTTTGGGATGAGTGAGGAGTGCTGGGAAATGTGAAAGAGCATCACAGTTTAAAACTACCTGGGTTTGCTCATCCGTTCCAGTGACTATATTGCCCACAGCTCGAAGTGCAGCAGTCTGAAATGGAAGATTCAATGAAATGTTAAGTAGTCTTATCAACCAGTGTCAGGAAACTTCCCTCATGCAAATCTTTCAGCTAACCTCTCCCTTTTGAGTATCTACTATATGTCAGGTACTGATCTAGGAACACTAGTGGAAATACGAAATATATAAATTCTAGGACTTATGTAGCTTAAGTTATTTCAAGAGAATTGATATCAATAAGAAGGCAACTTTAGATAGTAATTTCTACCATAAAGAAGAATAAAGAATTATATTTTCTGTTATTTATGCACCTAATAAATGATTCAGCTGTTTAAATGCACAAACTTATTCTTTCAAGAATAGGCAATTTAGTACTAGAGTATTCCAAGATACACAATCAATATCAACATATGCATTGTTGCCATTTTACCTCAAGGCATCCTGAATGTGAAGGTTTTTTCCATTTTTTGGAAAATGTTCAAAAACTTGAACTCCCCCCCTCCACCAGGTGCTGACTGACTTTTGTATGTCTTCCTTGGGAAACTGCAAATTTTATCCATTTTTGTTTGTTTGTTTGAGTATATAAGTGTTTTGCTTGCATGTAGATATGTGTGCTGTACATATGCCTGGTACCTGAGGAAGTCAGAAGAAGGTGTTGGATCCTCTGGAACTGGAGCTACAAATGACTGTGAACTGCCACGTGAGTGCTCAGAATCAAACCTGGGTGCTCTGGAAGAGCAGTTAGTGCTCTTAGCTATTAAGCCATCCCCCCTGCCCTGTTTATAAAAAGCCTTAATTTTTGAGGATGTAAAGTAGATAAAACAATATGCTACATAAGATTAATTATGTTTAAATTTTAGGAGGAGTACGGATATAGATGAAGTCTATAGATGACATGAAAGTTGAAAAGCTTAAGAAAATGTCTGTTAGTTATCTGATAGAGAATAACACATTAACTTTCCCTAAGGACTGGCTAAAAGAAAACTTCAAGCCCTATCTATACTCAAGCCGTAATTCTAAGGCTAGTATTATTCTGCTTAATTTTTGCGGGGGGAGTGGGGTAGGATTGGGGTGGTATATGTGAGTTCAAGGTTTCATCATGTAGCTAAGACTAGCTGTATGATCTTCCTCCTACCAACACCTCGAAAGTGCTAGGATCATAGAACTGTGCCCAGCATGAAGTAAAAATAAAATAAAATGAACAAACTTATCTAATGTAAATTTAAGGTTGGAGTGATGGCTCAGTACTGAGAGTTCTTGATGAATCAAGTCCCCAGAAACCTTGTTGAGTTCATGTGTCCATCTGTAACTCTAGTACAGTGTGGACAAAAAACCAAATGTTCACCTCTGGCTTCTGGGTGCATACCTGCTGCCCACTCATGTGTGTGTAAACTACACACATACAAAAAAAGATGCAAATTTTCAATAATCATGTAATAAAGATATTTACAATAAACATACATTTCTTTAAAAACACTGTTGGTTAAATCTGTATTAGCAATTTTTTAAAAAAGTTTTAATTTTAAAAAGAAAATATTTTACTTTAGTATTTAGTTTATATTTGTGTGTACATAAGCTTGAAAAATCAGTGTTAGGTATTTTCCTCTATTGCTTGCTACTTTTCTTTTCTTTCTTTTTTTTTTTTTTAAAGCCAAAGCCAAAGACTGTCACTGAACCTGGAGCTTATTGGGCTACAGGGAACTTCCACCACCTCCTTAGTGCAGGAATTACAGGCACAGACTGCCGCATCAGCATTTATGTGGGCGCTGAAGATTTGAACTCAGGTCCTCAGGCCTGTCTTTCAGGCACCTTTTAAATTTTAAATCAGTGTATTGTCATTGTCAACACACACTAGTATCAGTTGAAAAGCTGGCTTAAGGTGTAGGAAATGAATGGTTTTACTCAATTTCCAGGGCTAAAATTGGTAAATTTAAAAAAAAATTTTTTTTTCTTTAAGCTTCAGAGTTGATTCCAAAGTCCAGGTAAGGGTAAAAAAAAGTAACTTAGGCTAACAGCTGTCCTTATGTGATTGCGCTGTAGACTCTAGGCCACTTTAAGATTAGAAGAGGCAGGAGGCTTGTTCTATCTTCTTTACCAGTGCAGTTTGACTAGCACTGTGTGTGGGCACATGTGAGGCAATGCTGTACATCTGAGCTATATATCCTCAGCTCCAGCTATAATTTTTTTCCCCATGTTATACACGGAGGCTCACTGAGATAAATGGTATGCAAAATGACTTAAAAAAAAAAACAAAAAAAAAAAAACAACAACAACAAAAAAAACCCAAAGAATAAAACAGAGAAACAATCGGGAAGCCCTGAAACTAAACATTTCACTTCAAATCCTTTATCTCAGAAACAGTAAATCAGCGTTAACCAAACCTACTAGATGAGCAAAAATGGATGCTTTTGGGAGGAAGGAGTGGAAAAAGCAAACAAGAACAGTTTCAGATGCCACCCAAGGTGCTACGCTAAAACATGCTTCTCTATATTAGAAATCAGTTCTTCACAGTAGAGTCTTCCTGTTTGGCAGGGTAAGAAAGGTAATTTTCTCCACTTTAAAATTAGGGTAAACTAACCCCATCAAAGATACATTACATTGTTAGGTGAATAACATACTTTTTTTTTTAATGTCATGCTTAAATTAGTAAGTGGTGAGAAAGACCCATCTTAATCAAATTGAACTTACTTGAACTTTAACTTCCTGATGGCTGAGTAGAGGAACCAAGTGAGGAACTATCCCGGAGTCTATTACCATCTGTATCTGTTCATTGCCAGCATCCGTAAGGTAAGAGAGGGCCCAGACAGTATCTACCAATATCTAATAAATAAAGTAAAAGTTTAAATCTTCAAATATTCTCATTTTAATAATTCTTTTCTCTTTTTTTTGAGGGTGGGTTAGGCTAGTGTTTCTCCATATAGCTCTAGCTGTCCTGGAACTTGCTCTGTAGAACAGGCTGGCTTCAAACTTAGGAATGTACCTGCTGCTGTCTCCCAAGTGCTGGGATTAAAGGTATGTGCCACCACTTGGCCATTTTAATAATTTTTTTAATATTTATTTTTATTTTAGTGAATTGGTGTTTTGCCTGCATGTATATAATTGTGTAAGGGTGTCAAATCTTAGAATTACAAACAGTTGCCATGTGGATGCTGGGAATCGAACTCAGATCCTCTGGAAGAACAGTTAGTGCTCTTAACTGCTGAGCCATCTCTACAGCCCCCATTTTAATAATTCCTAACCACACAAACCATCTGATGCTTTAACTCACTAAAATAATCTCTATTCTGCATCTTTTAACTATATAGGATGTATAAATATTATGGTCCTAATGGAAGATCAGTACCTAATCTTAACTCTTAACATGCAATCACATAAACAAATTAAACAGAAAATCAACCAACAACATGAAAACAAATGAAACACCCATTTTTTTCTCAGATATTCACAATGTGATCTGATAGGTCCAGGGACATTGTAGCTAATGTATGTAGTTAGAAACACATACACACACACACAACATGCACAGTGGTTTATAATACTAAGAAAGATCAAACATATTTAAGCAATTCTCCAATACCATTCCATGTAGGTATGCGTACTACTAGTACTTCTTGGATTCTATTATCCTAATAATTTTATCTCCTCACAAAATAATTCAGGCAATTTTTCTGCTGTGGCTTGCCCAAAAGGACTAGATAGTAAGACCCTATTACTGAAAAGATCACATGCCTTGGTTGTAAAAAATAAAGAAGGAATGGGGGTGCAGGCTTCTCCTCTCTCAAAAGAATAGCACCAGAAGGTCTACACAGGCTGCTGTGGGAGAATTGCTATTATCAGTTAATCAGTTTTACTCAACTTTGGATTATGTTAACATTAACACTGGCCAAGTCAGGTCAGATGAGCCCACTGGCACAAGAGTGGCAGGTCTGATACAGATATAACAAACTGTTTTCTGATTGGATTTAATACCTGCTATATAGGAGGTAATTCACATCTGGCACTATAAATCTGATAATAAGCCTGTGGTTGAGAATATTATAGGTCTTGGGGTAAGAAATTTATTATTGTTGTTTCATTAAATGGGTGTGATACGCCTGTCAAACCACTCACTAAGTAACTGTCTATATACATAGGAACAGTGCTACTATCTATCAGCTTTGGTTGGAGAAGCTCCTTTTTGCATTGATCAGTGATGACTGTATAGATTCATAACTGGTTAATATCCTGAGAACAAATGTTCAGCTATTAATGGGCATTTATATTACCTTCTCCATGGATCAGGGTACATTACCGAAGAAATGGAAGGTTTATGACTCTAATTTCTTGACATGACATGTCTAGTTTAAACTAAGAGAAGTTGTGATCATCTGCATAATACCGGGCCAATACTTTTGTTATAAAAGGGAGAAGGGTTCATAGGGCATGTAAACACCCCTTGAGAACTTAAAGGTTAACGGGGAGAAAAAGGCACATTTTCTTCAATGGTATAGTAACTAGAAAGAAGTTTCTAATCCCTGTAAAAACTCTCTTCTTTAAGCAACCCAATGATGCTCACTGGGACACAAACATACACACTAAAGACATGAAAGTTGAAGGGAATCTAATTCAAAACAGAAAGAAAATTATTGGTGTGTGTATATATAATAGGAAGACAGAAAATATGATCAAAATACTTTATGCATAAGTATAAAAAATGGAACAATAAAACCCAATATTATGTGTAACTGATAAATGATAAGAAAAACAAAACAAAACAAACAATGAGAATAAATTGTGCCACAAGCTTGTAATCTCATCTATTTTAGAGGCTGAGACATGAAGACCACAAGTTCAAGACTAGTCTGGGCTACAGACTTGAGTTCAAAGCCAACTTGAGATATTACATGAGATCCTATCTCAAAATAAAAAGTAAAATGAGGGCTAGAGATTAATATAGTTCAATGGTAAAGTGTTTGTCTAGTATTTGTAAGGTCCTAGGCTTAATCCTCAAAGCAAACAAACAATACCAACAAAAAATACTACAGGCAATTTTTTTTAGATAGAAGCTCTCTTATAGATTAAGATCCAGGCAATAAATATGTATGTAATGACTTAAAAATTACTTATTTCATATAGCTGTAACAATGGGAGGGGCTTTGTGATTTACTTACATTAATGCTTAGACACACAGCAAGTCAAGTATTTAATCTTTTTTTTTTTTTTATATATTTAAAACCCTACTTTGAACTATGGTCAAAGGTTAGTATGGAAAAGATGTTAAAATACAGTATAACATAGTTGTTTACAAAAAAACAACTCAAACAAACCCTCAGGAATAGCAACTATAACTGGAACCCTAAATCCTTTTTAAACTTCATATTAAAAAGCAGAGATGTTAAAAACCTTTCAGTTCCTAACCAATATTAAGATTTAAGAACAGCAGCACAAAGACATACTCAGTTTCACATGAAGGGGCACATTCAAGGAAGTTCTAAGGATAATCACACATAGACACACACACGCAAACACACACCCTGCACCAAAGAAAAGAAAGTCAGCAAAAAGCAGGAGACGGTGCATATGGGTAGAAGGATTTTGTTGGCAAAGGCAAAAACAAATTCAAATCATTTGGTTATGGCTATAAAAAACTGTTAGCATTCTTTGAAGACCCAAGTCATTAATGTACCTAGATCCAAATTCTACTTCAAATCAACTCTTACATATTTGTATATAGCAAAGTTTATATTTCTCTTTTTATTTGAGGTCTGATTTAAGAATGACTAGTTCTAAGAATAATATTTACTATATGTTTAGCCTAAGAAGGGTTAGCGTTAGGTTATCATTTAGTAAATGATATAATAGCCCTAAAAATAATATTTCAAATGAGAAATCAATATTCAATTAAAAGTAAAAACAGGCACAATCTCATCTAGAGATGGGTAAACAGGTAGAAAAAAAACACCAAAGTTGTTAATCTTTAAAAAATGCAACATTGAAATTTAATCAAAGGTGTGTGTGTGTGTGTATTCTGCTACAACTGGAGATGAGACTAAAAAATAAAACTGAGGAGCAATAGGCTTTCAGTTTGGTATATGCATATAAATACACATTCTTGTATTTAAGATAAATATTAATTTACTCTTCAAAATACAAAAATTCTATCTTGTGTATATAATCTCAAAGCCAGGTTGCCAGGCTTGATTCTCCACTGAAGCTACAGTTTGTAATATAGAAAACAGTCAATGTAAAAAATATATACCCCAGTTCTTGAAATGGTGAAGTATGAAAGAGGATACAAGTACACCTTGTTTTCATTTCTCTCTTACATCATAGAGGGAGTCCAGTACTTATGTATATACACATACATATATAAATATACAAAGACAATTTACTCACATTTACATCTGTATGATGAATTAATACACAAAGAGCTGGAAGAATCTGAGGAGAGAAATATGTACAATTTAAAACATACATAGATTAAATATATATATATGCATTTATCTAAGTATTTTTTTGTTTACCTCCTGAATTGTTTCCATTGGTGGCGGTGGGTCTTTGTGGCGACATAAATTGACCATAACCCAGGTAACATTTCTTAAAAATGTTATAGGAATAGACGGATTTATGAATGAAAGCAGAGGTTTTACAACTCCAAGACTTATCACATAATCTCTACACTGAGGACCATCACCTGTAGAAGGATTAATTTAATAAGTCAATAGGATGCCTTTCAGAAAACAAAGTACTAGGTACAAATTGCAGTTCTAATATTTTGATAAGATCTCTTGAAATTTATATAAAGCTTTAGCAATTTACAAACAGATACTCTAAGTATTTGAACCAAGAGAAACAATGTAAGACACAAGTTCATATTACTTGAATCTGTGCCTTTAAGCTGCTTGTCCCTCAAGTGGACAGCCCAAGAACTCTTAACATACCTTAAGCAGACATTTGTTAGTTACCTCAATGACTCTTTCAGTTGAACAGACTATTAAGTTAGGATAAGATGTGTCCAAAAACAAAAACAAAAACAAAACCGAGAGAAAATGTAGGCAGAGTTCAGTTAGAATCCAAAATGAAAGTCTAGTGTGGTGGCACAAGTCTGCACTTGCAGTGTACTGGAGGTAGAGTCAGAAGAATGAAGCCAAGGCTAGCTTTAGTGCAAACAATGAGCGCCAAGTCAGCCCAGACTACAGAAGAACCACTATTAAAGCAAAACTAAACAGTCCACAAGGAAAAAAAACTTGCTTGCACTTATAATATCTGGTGATGTATTTGAATTCCATAATGTAAATGGAATTAAAACAAATTCCCAAATATTATGATGTTGCTTTATTTAATACAGCAGGTCTCAACTCCTTTGGGGATTGAATAACAGATATTTACATTAGAATTCCTAACAGTAGAAAAATCACAGTTATGAAGTAGTAAATAAAGAATTTTATGTTTGGGGTCACCAAACACGAGGAACTGTATTAAGGGTCACAACATTAGGAAGCTTGAACAACTCCTTTAATAGCTTTATACCTAACCCCTGGTATAAGAGCAGAAGATGGAGGCATTGTAAAGGTAGTGTACTCTACATTAATAAGTTTACAGAGCAAGCTGCCCCCAAAACTCCCAATCATTTATTCATGCTAGATCTAGAAGGGAACAATAAAGAGATATCAGAATAATACTAAATTCTTACAAAAAGAGAATTGTGGTGGCACACAGAACTTGGAATTTGAGAGGCTAAGGCAGGAAAATAGCTGAGTTCAATGCAACCTGGGCGACATAGTGAGCTCAAGCTCAGCCTACACTGACAAAAATAAGTGAAATGTCATCATTTAAAAACAATCTCCACAATCCACCTTTATCAAAGTAATGAGACCTATAGAAAGGGATTTTTCTCCATAGCTCATGTCTCTGAGCTGTATCTGGAATAGAATCAGTTCTCTGATTTTTTTTTTTTCCAGACAGGGTCTTGCTATTTAGTAATGGTTAGCTTGAACTCTAAGCAATTCTCTTGCCTCAACTTCCTGAGTGCTGGGATTAGTTCTTTGAATTTAAGAGTTTGAGTTATTATACCCTCCTGTCAACAGACATGATGCTGCAGTGCTGTGGTGCGTGCCGTGTGTATTTGCTCCAGGTAAGATGGGAGAATCGTGAGTTCCAGGTCAGCTAGATCACCATAAACAAACCAAAAACTGCCTCTAATGCAGGGCGGTGGTATCAAACACCTTTAATCCTAGCACTCAGGAGGCAGAGGCAGGCCAATGTCTGTGAATTTGATGTCAGCCTGGTCTACACAATTCTATAATAGCAGAATTACACAGAGAACCCTATCTCAACCACCCCAAAACCTCTAATTAATAATAGCATTATATTTATATATCACTAAATTTTTATGTCTTATATAGTTTTATTTTAGAATTCAAGTTTGCTTTAAAGAGAAAAATTGGCTTAAAATTTGTCTATTGTTATTTTTAAATAGAGAAAGTTAAAGTGGACATGCTACTATAAAACAAAATGTAAATAATTTATATATATTACAATCCTTTAAATAAGAGATGACTATCAACAGAAAGATAAAACATGGTAACTTAAGCAACAAACATGCTCCTGTTGTTTTACATTTACAGTTATACAATTAAAATTTCTGTGCTAATTTCACAAAAACTGGAAATGACAAAAAATTACTTTTCAACTATGAGCAGTTATTTTTACTGTCTAGTACATGATTTAATCAACTTATTGGATTAGCATTCTAGGTTTTATACAAACCTATGATATTTCCCAGTGCCCACACTGCCTGCTCACAAACATTCTGATGGGGTGAATGCAGAAGCCTCAGGAAAAGTGGCACAGCATCTGAAAGAGGAAAATATGTAACAATTAAAGATGAAGATAATATAAGCCCCACTATTTTTTGACTGAGACTACAACAAAACATGATACAAGCTATCAAAACTATTTTAAAACATCATTTTGTTAAAATGATTTTTGTAGGAAACTAACAAAGTAAATTTTAACATATAAACAATTCCAGTTTAATGCCATATTTCATTCACATTTAAGCTTGAACTTAATTACAATTGTTTGGCACCAGAGACTGAAAACTCAGGGCAGTCTACAAGTTGTCCTTCTGTTCTACCACTGCACCATGGCCCTAGCTCAGACTAAATTTCAAGATTAATTACTCACAGAGTAAGAATTGTCTTCAAAGTCAGTGAAAAAGCCCAACATTTTAGGCAATTCCTGCTTTTTAAAAAAAGCTTTTTGTTATGTTTATTTAGAGAAAGAAAATGTATGTATGTTATGTATGGGTGAATGCTGAGTATTTATCAAGTGTGTATGTATTATGAATGGTGGTGTGAATGGCACAGTATGTAGTGTGTAACTGTGCATGCATGTGCGAATTTTTGTTATCTGAGTGAGGGGTATGTGTGGTGTATGTGGCTATATATGGGTGTGTATGTGTGCAGTGTGCAGAGGACAATTTGCAAAAGCTTTTTTTTTGTTTTTTTTCCTCTACCATCTGATCCCAGGGAATAAACTCAGGTCATAAGGCTTGGCAGTAAAGTAAGTACTTTCCCTGCTTAGCCATCTCAACTGCCTTGCTTAAATAACTTTTGGATAGAGAAATTTAAATGAACAGTATCTGAGTCATTAGGCTAGTGATTCTCAGTGCACACTGAGATCTTCTGAATCAGAGAGGGATTCTGTTGCTTAAGAGGATAGACAAAGAACAGGTCTCCACATATCTGAGCACACTAACACCATACACCCACATACCAATCATGCTCATAATAAAAAACAGCTCATTTATCTATTACTTTTAGATACTATACAAGATAGCAATAATAAACTTAATAAACTAATCTAAAGGTTTTTTTCTTACTAGAAATTATAGAAAACACCTACAATTCTAGCAACTTGGACAGAAGTTAGAAGCAGGAAGATTAGTAGTCAAGGCTAGCCTACCTACATAGTTAGTTTTAGCCCAGACTGAGCTACATAAGACTCTGCTTCAACAAAACAAAACAAAAACAACTCAGCCTCTTCCTGGTGATTAAGAACTATATAAGAGAAGTAAAAGAGAAAGAGGGGCTGAAGTAATAGATGGATCAGCAGTTAAGAGAGCTGGTTGCTCCTTGAAAGGACCGGAGTTCAAGTCCCAGCACCTACATGGCAGCTCACAAATTGTCTGTAACTCCTGTTTCAGAGGATCTGATATCTGCAGGCAAAACTACAAAGTTCATAACATACAAATAAATAACTTTAAAAAAATTTAAAATGTAACAAAAAAAGGTAAATGGTTTTAAAAAGAGTGAAAGAGAATGATGCAGTGATAGGATCATAAATTCTACTCAGCCTATTAACTCTACACACAAAACAAAACCAATTTTAGTAGGATTAAAGGTAATTTTTAACTAAAATCACACATATCAAGATGTAAAAGGCTTACTTGTTGGATAATATATCTATCCTCCTCTAAATCATACAGAAATGAATTAAAAGAATCAAAGAAACTTTGGCAAATGGGCTTTTAGTCAATAGAACAAGAAGACTAAAGTAACTCAAGGCAGCTGTTTCAACAACCTTATGTCTTATGCGTAGATACTATTCTATAATATATCTTTTAGGAGGATCTATGGATTTATTTATTTAGAAAATAAGGCCTCAAACTCATGAGCCTTCTATGTCAGCTTCTCAACAGCTGGATTAAAAGCATGTGCCACTATGCTTGGCCATTACAATTTATTTTATATCAATGGGAGAGATTAATTTTGTTAATTAACAACTTACTGGACTGAACCACTGCTTGCGTCTGTTCAGACGTCCCAGAAGCAATGTTTGTCAAAGCCCATGCAGCTTCAAACTGTAAAGAAGGACTACCAAAGAACAAGAGATTTTAAATCACACATTTCACTTCACCTAAATGTTTACCAACCATTTCTTCCCTCTAGTAATTAATGTTCTTCAAAAGTTTATTTATCCATCTATCCTTGAAAACATAAAAACCCAATTGCTTCATTATGAAATTCAAACATGTCTCCAAAATGCCCTTCTTAGTAGTTTTAATTATATCCTTATTAAAGTAGACATTTTCATATTATTCTTCAGTTTTCAAGTATTTAACTTCCAATTCTATCACATAACCTCTTTCTTTCTTTCTTTCTTTCTTTCTTTCTTTTAATTAAAAAAAAAAAAATCTCTCTACAAAGACCAGGCTGGCCAGGAACTGAAACTTTCAGAGTTCTCAGATTACAGGCATTTTTCACCAGGCTTGATTTTTGCTTGTGAGACAGGGTCTCTAGTTCAGACTGTCCCTGAATTCATTATGTACATCTAGACAAGGATCACTTTGAATTTCTGACCTTTCTGCCTCTACTCTTGAGTCTTTTTCCTTTAAAGATTAAACTAGAAAATCTACCCTACCCAAAGAACACATTCTAATTTAAAATAATAATTATGTACTTACTTGTCATCTCTTTCAAGACAATGAACTAAAATAGGCAATATTCCAGATTTTATTAAGTCGTCAATTGGTGGATTTCGATCACTGGACAAAAGCTTCCTGTAAGACAGATAGATAATCCTTGAAAAGCTTACTGTCATATATTATTACAATTAAATTCAAATTCACATTGGGTGTATGCATTGTTGTAAATCTAAAGAGATGGTTTAAGTATACACTTTGAAAATTACTTCTTATACTTTATATAATTTCCTCCAAACATGAAAAGATTGTTAATAAATTTGCAAATGGGCCAATAATTTGGAAAAATATGGCAGACAGGGGCTGGAGAGATGGCTCAGCGGTTAAGAGCACCGTCTGCTCTTCCAGAGGACCCGGGTTTGATTCCCAGCACCCACATGGCAGCTAACAACTGTCTGTGGTTCCAGTTCCAGGCAAACACCAAGGCAAATAAATAAATAAATAAAGTTAAAAAAAAAAAAAGAAAAAAGAAAAAATATGGCAGACATTTTCCCATTTTTACTAATACAATATTATTCCCTTACCACAATTCTGAATATGGCAACTAAAAAGGTAACTAATTTTTTAGACAGGTTCTTATTATGTAGTCCTGGCTTCTGTCTCCTGAACACTGAGATTAAAGGCATGGCACAACTAAAGATTTTTATTTGTACTATGTTCAAAGCTAATTTTAAGCTCAGAGAAAAAAGGAGACAAACTTGAACATGATATATACTTCGCTAAAAAAGGAACATGATCAATGTTTCCAAATATCTAAAATTATGCATCCCTGGCCATACAAAAGATACCAGTCCAAAGGGTGGGTTGCTTAAAGTGATCGATGTCAGTTCATCCCACCCTATATACTATCATCATTAAAGCCCAACAATACTAGCATAAAATCTTCCTTATTGGAATTTGCTTCACAACTATATAAAGATTAGGTTTAAAAAATTCTAATCAGAGCATCACCCTATATAAACTGTCCCTATATTCTTATGAATAGAAAACTAGTTTTACTTTTCAACTGTTCCAAAGATGGCTACATCTTACCTAACTGAAGCCTAGTACCACTGTGATCTCATCAGTGTCTAGCACTTTGTATGCTAATCTCCTCACTACAAATGGCTAGCCATCTATTTATTTCAGGTCCTGTACTGTTGCCTTTTGGGTCCTGCCAGTTTTTCTTGAGTGGGAGGGGGGAGTAGGTGAGGAAAATAATGGTTCAGACTACTCTAGGAGCAAGCTGAAACACGTAGGCTTAATTCACTGAGGCAGGGACAAGCCTTATACTGTATACCCTCTACCCAGCCAGGGGGAAGGACTGTGCTTTGTTGGCTTTTGTTGCTGCACCTTGGCCATTTCTTGCTGGTCCAGGACACCTAACATCAGGACTCTGCCTCTGTTTCCAAGGCCCCCAGGAAGAATCCAGGCTGGCTTTTGAGGAAGTGCCCACTCAGGGGGCCCTCATGGCTATGAGGAAACTCTATGAGCTCATGCTTTAAGGCACTGGTTGTAACCAATTTGAAATGGCCGAGGACTGCTAGCCCTTAGGCCCTTAGAAGCCTCTAGGGCCTAACGTGCCACACTGTACCACTTCTGAAGTATATGTAAAGCATAGTCCCACACTTGCTGCTAGGCACCACTACCTTTAAAAAGCTCTGCATTTAAATTCTAAACAATTACTACTACTGCTGCTTTTCTTTCTCTCTTTCCTTTTTTAAAAGACAGGTCCTCATATATCCAAGGCTAGCTTCAAACTTCCTGTGTGGCTAAGGATGATCATCTATTTCTGATCCTCCCAAGAACTGTGATTACAGGCGTGTGAAAATATACCAGCTTTACACAGAGCCGGGTATCAAATTTGTAAATACTAGGCAAGCATTCTATCAACTGAGCTACAAATCCTCAGTTCAGAATCTAAATTTCTTAAAGAGAAAATTATATTTTGCTCGCAGGACATAAAGAACTCAGTCTTTATTAGCTAGTTTTCATAGTCTGGGAAGAACAATCTAGGCTACTGGGGATAGGTGGTGGGCGGGGTGGCAGTGAGTGGGAGAGAACAGACATCAGTGGTTGTAATCAGTGCTGGATCCTGCACGGGATAACACTGACATGCCAGGGAAGATTTAGCCATTGATGCAATGATAGCCTGACTGTTAACAAGGGCAACCAACTGCTTTTTCATTGGACTTGAGTCTTGTTCCACAGAAAAAAATTCATACCAGGTATCATAAACCTGGTCAAAAGACAATGATCAGGGAGGCGGTAGTCTTTAGCCGTAAACTTACTATTATAGTTTGGTTAAATTATCATGTTTCCAAACTGCCTTCTAAATATTTATGTTAATACACATAGATTTGTGCTTGGTCAGAACTATTTTTATAATGGCTAATATATATAGAGACCTATAACTGGACAGAGTATTGAGGATAAGTGACTGTTGAGTGTTCAGCCCCAAATGGAACATCTCCATCACCATGTTCTCCCTTCAAGAATCAGTGCACAATCACAGAAGCAGGTAAAGAAAGTATATAAGAGCTGGAAAAGCAGTGCTGTGAAATACTGTCTTCAGAACATAACATGGTCATGGCACTCATGAACTCACAACAGGTATGGTTAACCTTCAGAAAACCAAACTTTCCAGCATGGGTAAAGGAGGGGTTCACAAGGCCTCCCTCCTAGCTAAAAAGCTGTTGGCAGTTGACGGTCATTTCTCTTTGGAGGTGTGGCCACTGGTAGGTTGCTCCACCTTCAGTGAATGGGAACACTACTTAGACTTTGAAGTTAAAGGCACTTATTTTAAAGGGGAGGGAGAACATGAAGTTAAGAAAGAGGACCTGTAGGGAGTGAGAGGTAGATATGGCCAAAATACAGTGTACGTATGTAAAAATATTCCCATAAAGAATAAAAACATTCTATTAAAATCAAGAAGATAACACATAGTATTTTCACTGTATTGTCTATAATTCATATTACAGTGCTTAGTACAAGTGTAAATAAGATCAGGGGCTTTTATTTAACTTTGTTTAAAGATTTATTTATTTTATGCATGAGTGTTTTGCTTATATGTGTCTGTGCATCACATGTGTGTCTTGAACTCAAATAGGTCAAAAGTTTCAGGCTCTCTAAAAGTGGAGTTATGAAGAGTTGTGAGCTGTCCTGTGAACTCTGGGCACTGGAAATTGAACCCAGGTTTTCTGCAAGAATAGCAAATGCTCCTAAGCATAGATCCATCTCTCCAGATCCTCCTTTTCTCATTAGATAATAAAGAGTAAAATATCCACAAAATAGACAGGGTCTCGGATTTGTGTTAAGGCTCCAATAGTTTTAACTGTAGTTCCCTCTGCAGCAACATTGTTAACTTAGTGAAAAAAATGTAAATAGTTATCTTGAAATCAGTTTGTTCTTACATATCTCTGAAATTATCTCTGTATTTCCTAAAATCCAGTTTATACTTTGATCACAATTTACATCTTAATCATCTTCTTACAAACATGAATTTACTGTTTCAAAATATGATCTTTCTTATACCAACCTCTAGGTAGTTCCTTAGCCTATGGGATATAATAACATAGCGCTACATTTTCCCTATTTGTCTTAGTTAAGGTAAATGCACACATTTGATAAGATATTGCACAAATCAGTGAAAATATTTTGCACTTTAAAATCTTACCAACTACGGCCAGTATCCTGTTCAAATATTTTTTGTATGAATAATCCCTCTATATTTATAAATATACAAAGCACCCATTATGTTATATTTATAATAAAACCATGTCTTCCTCAATATACTAGTTAATTCAAACATCTTTCTCAATAATAAATTGGACATATGTGTCTGTGTGTGTCCATGTATGTGTGTATACCTCAGAATCCATTACTTAGGAGCTACCCACTGGCACAGGGCTCACCAAGTCAGCTATGTTGCCTAGCTAGGGGAACCCCAAGGGTGGTTGGTAGGTCTATTCTCTTTTCCCATGCTGGGATTCCAGGCCAGCACAGCAAGCACTTTCTAGGTTGAGCTATCTTCTCAGTTCCTCACTAAGTTTTTCTGGCTTTTTCCTAAAAATATGACAGCATAGGCTTTGTGTAATGTACAAAATGCCTCAGCATTTCTGGCTTAGGAAAATACTACTAATGTATAATACAGTAATATATACTTAATGTATTTTTGTTATACATGATTCATTATGCTTATAATGCAATACACTGTTTTGACTAATACAAACACTGCTAGAAGACTTAGCTACCTAAAATAGGGTCTGAAGAACTTAAATTTGATCATTTAACTCACCTAGCAGCTTGAACTGCACTTAATTGAATTCCTTGGTTATCACTTGAAGCGTTCTATTTAAAAAAAAAAAAAAAAAAAAAAAGTAAAACAATTTATCACATGGATACACAGTAACTAGTTGTTTTGTCTCAAAAAGTACAAAGAGAGGTGAATAAAAACCAACTTACTTGAACAATAGCTTCTAGAGAGGTATTTTGCTGGCAAGAAGTTAAAGAGAAAACAAAGTTAAAAGGTCATCTTTAAATGCTGTGTTTATAAAAATCTTCCACTGGAAGTTTTAGAGTAGCAGAATAACATAACTTACCACTCTATAGTCACCATCTACATCAGAGTCTTCACAGATATCTTCATGTGGTACATTCCTTCTCTTTAAGAGATGTTCATCTCTTTTATTCTTTAGAAAAAAGTCAAACAATTTCAGATAAGCAAAAGAAGAGGTTAATTGTATTCATATAAAAGCTAAGCAATCCTATCCAGTGCCTGCCTGCAAACTAAAGAAACAAAGTGGCTTTTAAATATAAAGGCAAATGTAAAAATATTAAATCAAATGGCGAAATAACAAGCAGTGACTTAACATGGAGTCTCAAATCACAAACACTATGCATTTCTAATGAACTCTGAACTATCGGAAAAACAAAAGTTTTACTAAAATGGCTAGTGTTCAATTTAAGCAAGACTCTCATGTGTGTGTGCATTCATTCAAAAACACCAAACCATTTTACATGTCACCTGGAAGTGACTCTTTATTACCTAGAAGTAGAGTCAACACAAAAGCAAATTAGGCAAAAATTAACAAAAATCAAGCCATTTAAACTTTATTTGAAATGTTTGGGCCAAATCAAAAATTATATTCTCAACTCTAGTCTACTGTGATAGCTGAAAATTTGACAAAACTAATGTGTAACAAATTATCAAGGTAAAACTATTAATAGTACAACTATTGAGTTTAAGAGTATCTCTATGGCTTAGGCTTCACATAAATTATTAAAAATTACAAAAAGTAAACTTGTTATATCTATTAGTGGAAAGTGGGGCAAGTTGTGTCTTGCCAATTTTTTTTTTTTTTTTTAAACCTTATTTATTTGCCTTGATGTTTGCCTGGAACTGGAACTACAGACAGTTGTTAGCTGCCATGTGGGTGCTGGGAATCGAACCCGGGTCCTCTGGAAGAGCAGACGGTGCTCTTAACCGCTGAGCCATCTCTCCAGCCCCAGTGTCTTGCCAATTTCAATAGCTCGCCAGACTTAGTTAAAAACAAAACTTGTTTGAAAAAAATGGGGCTGGAAAGATGGCTCAGTGGTTAAGAACACTGGCTGCTCTTCTGGAGGACCTGAGTTTGATTCCCAGCATCCACATCGCAGCTAACAACTGTCCAAGACCTGACACTCTTACACAGTTATTCATGCAGGCAAAATGCCAATTCCCATAAAATAAAGAAAATAAATATTTTAAAAAAATGTTGAGCACTTGAGACTGAAAAAGCTTAACTATATTGAAATACAACTTCATTATACAACCAGCCACATATTTTATAAAAGATATAATTCATAATAGTTTCTATATGTGCTATTATGAGAACTATTTCTGAAAATATCAATAGTAAATCAAACTTACCTTCCTTAATTCAACTACAACTTCATTTCGTTGTCTTCTCATAGTCTACAAAAAATAAAAAAAATAACCTTTTTCTTGTTTCCATCTGTCTGAACATGAACCTTTCTCCCAAAATAGTATTTTCTGATCTTTCACAAACATACTCTAACTCTATCTTAATAAATGGTTGATCTATCCTTCCATTTGTATAGATTAAAAACCCTGGGGTTATGTTTTCATATATTATACATTCACTTATCCAAAACCTTACTAGCTTTTATTATCTCCTTTTAACTCTTCTGATCCAATCTGTCATTCTGAGACCACTGCAAATGCATCCTAATGTTATTTCTCTCTCTCTTTTTATGTTATCTCTCTTGCTCTTCTTTTTATAAGTATTTTATGTGCATGTGTGTGTATGCACACCTGAGTGTGTATGTGTGCCTTTTGTGTGTGTAGGAGCCCAGAGAGGTAGGAAGATGGCATCAGATCCCTTAGAATCCAGTTAAAGGCAGGTGCAAGCTTCAAAGCAGGTACTAGAATGCAGCTGAGTCCCTTGTCTGAGTAAGTGTATGGGCCACCCTTCTAAAAGCAGGTACTAGAATGCAGCTGAGTCCCTTGTCTGAGTAAGTGTATGGGCCACCCTTCTAAAAGCAGGTACTAGAATGCAGCTGAGTCCCTTGTCTGAGTAAGTGTATGGGCCACCCTTCTAAAAGCAGGTACTAGAATGCAGCTGAGTCCCTTGTCTGAGTAAGTGTATGGGCCATCCTTCTAAAAGCAGGTACTAAGAATGCAGCTGAGTCCCTTGTCTGAGTAAGTGTATGGGCCATCCTTCTAAAAGCAGGTACTAGAATGCAGCTGAGTCCCTTGTCTGAGTAAGTGTATGGGCCATCCTTCTAGCCCTCTTTCTCCTTTTTGCTTTCCCACTTTCTTTCTTCTTTAATCTGTTCTTATCAGAGGAAGCTCAATAATCTGCATAGCTTTAATTTTTATATACTATGTATGGACTCCTTTGACCACTTGGTAAAATTCAAATTGTTATCTTTTGATATAGTATTCTTAAATACACATATACACCAAAATTGCTATGCAGTATTTCCCAAGAAGATGGATCAGGGTTCAGTTTTTAGACTTAGTGCCTCTCTGTATTTCAACTTCCTCATTTACAAAACAGTAGCATAGAGTGGTCTCCCCAATTTTTTGGTGGGTGAATTTTTCCAACAGGATCTCATTATATAGTCTTGGCTAACCTGGAAATCATTATGTTTATCATGCCTGCCACTGCTTGAGGGCTGGTATTAAAGGCATGTGACACCACACTTAAAGCAGGAAGTAAGCACTCTACTACTGAGCTATATCTCCAGTCCTTTTTTGCTTTTCATTTTAAGACAAGGTCTTACTATATTGCCCAGGCTGACCTTAAACTCAGAGAGTGTTTGAAAGCCTTAGTCTTAGTAGTTGGGATTTACAGGGCTGTACCATTAGACCCTACTCAGCCTACTTCTAACATTTATAGTAAGGCTTAAGTAAGTTAACACATTAAAGTATTTAGACATTTCCTGTGTGTTAGGTGTCTTATCATTACTGCTATGTCTTCAGGTTGGATTGTTCTTCCTACTTACCATCTGCTGTGTTCAGTCTTCCTTATCCAAGTCATTCACTAAATTTCCATCTATGTACTATCCTTTATCATGCCTAAATTTTTCTCCTTATCATATGTACCACATCCTACATACTATATAAGTATTTACTTATTGGTAACCCCTTACCACAATATAAATCCTCTCTCTATATGAGGTATTTCTTCTCAACTGTCTTAATTTTATATGTGCAGAAAACTTTGCTCTAATTTTTGATCACATTATTTTATTCTGTGGTCTTTTGATTTTTGATACAAATAAGAATTTTAACAATACTGACAAAATTTAAAAATGCTAACTAAATATTGCAAGATGAATAAGCAGCTATGAACTAAGACTTTAAAGGTGTTGTATCTCATTTAAATACTTGAGGAAATTTTTATTCTTCTTACATAGTCATGCAAATATATTAAAACTGAAGCTTAGGGGGCTGGAGAGATGGCTCAGCGGTTAAGAGCACCGTCTGCTCTTCCAGAAGACCCGGGTTCGATTCCCAGCACCCACATGGCAGCTAACAACTGTCTGTAGTTCCAGTCAGGCAAACACCAAGGCAAATAAATAAATAAAATAAAGTTTTAAAAAAAAAAAAAAACTGAAGCTTATATTAAACTAGCCCCCAAACAGAGAATTAGAATCCAGTATCACACAAAGCCCCTTAGCAGTAGGCAACATCATTTCCCAAACATCTAAAAGTAGGATAAGAAAATCTGGGAGTCTAAGAATCATATTAGAATAAAAGGATTATAGGCTGAGATTCAGTAATATAAAAACTTGAGATCCAAAATTCTCTAAAAGTACAAATTTGGAATGCTGACATGTCTCTAGAGATAAACTATATACCATAAATTTGCTTCATGCTCAAAATGATTTGACATATTATAACTATCACTTAGCATATACACAACATGAAATATAAATGGATTTCATGTTCGGGCTTTGGTCTTACTTTAAATATATGTAAAAATATTCTGCTTCATGCATTATTTATTTATTTATCTATCTATCTATCTTCTATCTATCTATTTATTTATTTATTTTTGTGAGAGATACTCAACTTGACCAATGAGCTTTGCTTATTGTAACACAAAACAAACAACTATGCTCTATGCCTCATGGAGAACACTGTACTGTGCCTCTTAGATGTATTACCTAAAAGACATTCAATAGGACATACTTCTGAGGCTGGGGTGGAGTGAGGGGAATTACCAGATTTCACTAGTAAGCAGAAACACTGAACCTTAAAGACAGGAGTGTAACAAATTTTTCTTTCTTCGCATGCAAATTATGTAAGTCCCTTCTCAACTGCAATGTATTTTATTATTAAAGTTAGGTTTCAATAACTCAAAAATTTAAAAAGAAAAAAGAAAAAAGGAATATCTTAAACTCAAGGTTGGCCTGGGCTATATAATGAAATCCTGTCTCCAAAACCACTAATAATTTATTGACCCAATTTAACAATGCAGCAATAACATACAATTACAGCAATTGTTACCTATAGAAAATTATTTGCAAAATAAGAGATTTGACAGTGTCTTTACTGTAGAGTACGTGTTTAACTTCTCTTTCCAAAGTAAAACTATCTCAAATCAAGAACTTTATTTCAGAGGTCCCATGAAAGGAGCACATAGGTTTCTTAGATCTCTACGTCTCCTCTTATCTTAGAAATCAGGCTTTGCATATTACATACATAGAATGCTTGTGAATCACAAAATTCACAGTGCACTAAACAGAATAGTCAATTAGAATTCAAAAGAGCCACAGCTAGGCAAAGGATAAAGGGTATAAATGGAGGAGGGGAGAGGAATACAAAGTGAGGAGCTTGCAGGTAAACTTTAGCACAAAAATTTTAAAACCTGTTTTTCAATTTTAAAATTTGCCACATGGTTAAAAAAATCTTAAATTGAAGCAAAAACAAAACATTTATGAAAAGTTCAAGCAACTGGTTTAAAATAATCCAGAATGTTCTTTCTCCTTCAAAGGTATGCATGCTGTTTTATAATTTAAAAATTATTTACCATGTTTATAACATCATGCTAGGGTTTAAACATGTCCCTTGCTCTTAATAAAATACGGGTCTAATACCTTCTAATTAACAGCTACTTAATTTCCAGTTAGTGGCTACTGATCTTGCTAAATTCCGAGTCACAGTTATTTTTAGCCAATACACAGTTCTCTGAGACTCTAAAATTAATTCATGGTAAAACATAAGGATTTTGGTATTTTACATTGTCCTCGACAAAATAGAGACTTACATTAATTAGGAATTCTCATTAGAGAAAAAGCTTTTGTAAAATGTAAAGCTGTAACACTGGTTATGTAGAATCAAGACAGGAAGGCGTGTGCCTAGAGGCCAGCACAGGCTACAAAAGAGACTGTTCTCTTAAAAAACAAGACAATGCTCAGTCCCAAATCTATAAAAAATTAATTAGCCACTTATTTGTTAAGCACTACAAATACAAAGATAGACCAGATGCACCCTCAAAGAGAGAGATGGCACAGTGGATAAAATCATTTGCCATCAAGCCTAAAGACTTGGGTTTGATCCCTGGGACCTACATAATGGAGGAAAAGAGCAACCCCTACAGGTTGTCTTCTGACACAAACGGTGCGGTGTGCATGCACACACATGTAATACAAGTTTTGAAAAAGAAGGTTGCACTCTTATTTATGATACAACTAGTGTTGAGACAGCCTCTCACTAAGTGATCTTGTCTGGCCTGAAACTTCGAAGAAATTGATCTGTTTTTCCCCAAGTGCTGTCATTAAAAGGTATGCTAAAATGCCTGGCCTAAAAGGTAAGACAGCCAAATTCTTGACAGAGTAATTCACATGAAGATATTCTAGACAGACAATACAGTATATACTCCCCCCCAAAAAGGGGGAGGGATAAGCAGAAGGCATTTACAGCCAAGAGTGGTGGTACACATTTGTAATTCCAGCATTGAGGAGGCTGAGGAAGCGGAAAAATTAGCTGATTTCAGTTCAAGACCAAGAAGGTAATACAGAAAGAGACAGTCTCAAATGAAGAACTAACTACACATAGATAACAAAGAACATTCAACATCCTTCACTAGCAAGAAAACACAGTTATAGGAATTGGAATGGCTATCAACAAAGAAACCAAAACATCAAATGATTAGGATAGATGGCAAATGGAATACTTAATATGTTGTTGGTGAGAATGTTAATTATCACTATGGAGGAGGCTGGAGAGGTGGTTCAATGGTCAAGAGCACTGGCTGTTCCTCCAGAGAAGTCACATTCAATTTCCAGCGCCCACATGGCAGTTCACAAATGTCTGTGACTTTGGTTCTAGGATATCTGGCACCCTGACACATATATACTGTGGAAATTAAGGTTCCTTCACCTTGAGGCCTGGGGCTATTTTGGGGGTTGAGAAGTTTTCTAGTCCCCTATTCTGAGAAGTTTCTAACCCCCCAAGACTAAGCACCCAAGGCCAAGTGGCCAAGGTCCTAGGTAATCAGAGGGCATTCCAGCCCAGCTGGGAAGCATCTTCTCCCCATCCTAAGACAACCAATCAGTCAGCAGTTGCACACCTGACAGCATTAGTAAAGACACTTTCTCTGGACCCCTCATTCCCCAGCCTGATAATGGCATTTCTGTGGTCTTTGTTTGATCTTTGCTTTTAAAAGTCTTGCTTTAGAGTGTGTGTGTGTGGCTCACTCCTCACTAGCACTGCTTTATGGCAGGAGATGAGCTCAGCTGTACAGCTGTAATAAACTTTGCTTTGCATTTGCATTCAGAGGCTCATTGTGATTCTGGGCATCTTTCTGGGGGTCATCACTGAGACTGGGCCCCCTGGAGCCTATACCCCACTCCCAGCCACCTTCTCTGTCTCCGCCCTGTCTGTCTCAGTCTCTTGGTGCTTTCACTCTCACTCTGAAGGGGCCAGCATCTGTATCTGGTTAAAGCTCAGGAGGGACCCGGAGACTTCCTGAATCCTCCACAGGGAAGCCTGTACCTCCCCAATGTAGAATCCGGGGAACATCAGGACCTCCGCCCATCCCGGGTGGAGAAGGAGGGGGATCAAGCAGCATTATTGCTGCGCTGTCCCATTTGTAAGGGACCTCCACCCACCCCCATATGGAATCTGGAATCTGGAGAGGTCGAGGAGGGGATCTGTCGAATGTGGTCATAAGTTTCATCAGGGCCCTAATTCCTCTTATTCCCTTTGCCTATTTATCGTTGTTTGTCCTACTACTAGTTGACTGACATAGAGAAAGGGGGGAGACCGACATGGGACACAGAGTCTCAGCCAGAAGACAGCAAGTGTCGGTTACCACCCTCCAGGCCGGTGGCGCAAGGACAGAGCAGCCATGCTGAGGCAGGGAAGGTGCCAAGTTAGGAAGAGCAGAGATTGCTTGGTCATGGAAGTAGGACCCAGAGGGACAGAGGTCATAGGGATTCAGAGAATGCTGGCAACATAGTGAGCTGGTACAAAAACTGGAAAGCAGGCACTAAGGCAAGAATTGATAGATGGCAAGCTTGTTCCCAGTACCCCTGCTGGGAGAGAAGCTTCTGGAAGCCTATGGAGACTGGAGACGGAGCAGAAAGCATCCTGGGCTAAAGGAATCTGTCCCAGAGACTCCCGGAGCTGGAGGAGCTGAGCTAAGAGAGAACTGAGTTCCTGCCACTGGGTGGGAGGATGGAGAGGCAGTCCCAACCTGCCTGGGGTAGTGGGGGATAAAGCATTCCATTCAAAAATATTCTGAGGGACATTAAAGGACAGAAAAAAGAGGTGGGCGTCTAGGGGACAGATGGGACACACGTTTCACTGAAACTGCTGTGGGATTTAAGGGTTTAGCAGAGGTGTAGTTGGATATTGAAGAGGATTTGAAGGAAAGCAAAACTGGCTGTGGATGGTCCCAGGATTGAAGGTTAGAGCCTCAAGATTAGAGAGAAGGCAGAACACTGAAATAATGAGAAAGAAAGGGAAAAGAAAAGATTGTCTGAAGCAAAGATGCCTAGAAAATCAGACGGATAACTGAAAAAAAATGTTGTATAAGACCAGAGGTGGTGTGGACTATGTTTGATACCTGCAGATACTGAATTTAAAAGGAAAATTTAAAGCAAAAGTTTTTCCATATTAGGTTAATTTTGTTTGGTGATCTTCATTTTAAAATGGCTGATTCTTCACTGCAAGATGTCTGATATATGCATGGTTATATGGACACATATATGACATAGATTTAACTCTATATGTGAATGTAACCTAGTTTTAACTCTGTATATGTATGTGTGCAACTTGGGTCTAACTCTATGTATATAGAATGTAATTATTGCTTAGAAAAACATGTATAAGTTAAAAAATATATTTTTAAGTACTAATGAGCTCTCTGTTCATTGTATCTCCTTAAAGACTAAAGAAGGAACACGCCTTGAGTATTTAGGTTTGAAGACAATGCTTGTTTAATAAGATGTTAAAGTTGCACCTCGCTCTGATAGCTAAACTTTACAGTTTAAGAGCCAGCCAGGTGATAGTGGTTTTAAAGACATGAAGAGCTTAGAACAGCATCATAGCCCTTGAGTTTCCACCCTTTGGAGGTTTAAAACAAAAACAAAATCAAACATTTGTACAAGGGTAACCTAGGACCACCTGCATGTCAGAGGTTTGCATTGAAATTTATAACCATGACAAAACTATAGTTATAAAGTAGCAATGAAAAATTTATAATGTACGTTACTATTATATGAGAATTATACTAAAAAGTCAAAGCACTGGGAAAGTTGAAAATGCGTGACTTAGAAAATGTCTCTCCCCACTCAAGGTCTATTAAGGCTTAAGGATGTGTGTTTAGATTCTTTGTCTGAGCTGAAATTGTTAGCCTTAAGATATTTGGATAAACTGAGTTATAAAAGGTTTTTTTTTTATTTTTGATACTAGAAAAAGTTTCAATTCAATATCATTATTTTTAGTGCTAAGCCTGACAGAAATGAACAATAAAGTTCCAGTCTTATAAAAGCTGCTAACATATTAAAGGCTGTTAGGAGACACAAATGGTCAGCCAACTTTAAATAAAGTTTTTTTAAATTGTAGCCATGCTAAGTACTGATGTAATTAACTACAGGGATGAGCTTTATTTAGTCCCGTGTATATGTTTTCAGGGTTAAGCTTACAAGTAACTGGAAACAAAGTTTTTCTATTCAGATATACCTGGGCAGCCCTCATACTTCAGAAATATGCAGAATATGGCATTTAAAATGTTTATTTAAAAGCATTATATCAGACAGAGACTCCCAGATCCTAACAGTGACCCGAGGTCTCCAAAGAAGATTATGAGGCACCAGGATGTCTCCATCTGGATGGTAGCAGTGCTGACCTGGGCAAGATGCCATAGTGTGCACAATGCCTGCGTGCCATCAGGAGCCAGCCTAGACTCTGGACAAACTGCAGGACATCAGAGAATTGATTGCACCCTTTTGCCTACACAAGTAAGACCAGTCTTCTCTATGTCCCTCTACTGTAGGTAAAACTCCTACTTTAAAGGCCTGGCAGCAGAAGATTGATGCTGTTCGGATACTTCTGCCTCCAAGTATGTGAAGACCAGGGTATGACTAACTGGGTATGGACTGGTCTCTGTTGTTTTTAGTAGATTCAGAAGCTGCTCGTCTGTACTCAGGTACAATTTATCCTTCTCAGATCTCTGCAAGTATTGATGGCTAGGTTATCTATAACTCTGTCAGCTCGGCAGAATCATAGAATCAGATCTTTCTGCAAGGTAATAGCCAGCTTGCAAGCTCATTTTTAAAGCCTGGTTGGTAATATTAATATACCTAAAACTCTCACATCATTTTGTAATTTGTATGAGCTTCAGGAAATCATAAAATCTGGATCCACTTCGTAGGTCAAAAAGATTCCAGATAAGTACAGCCTAAGTTTTTCCCACTTGTCTCTTCTTAAGGAAAATAATTTTCTCTCCTGGTCTGGGGACTCCTGCCCTTACCAATAACTAGGACTGGGGCCAAAATCTACAAATATGTACATAAATTCTAACTTTTGTTCTTAGTTTTGAGGTGTCTCAACAGATTTCCACTTGGCTGGCATACACAGCTTGCTCCAAGGGAATACGAGCTCTGGACTTGCTGAAAGCTCATGTGGATCAGTCCAACCAACATGGGTTGTTTTCTGTCTCCACAACTGGGTCAGATAACTACATGACTACATGTCTCTGACAGATGTCCCACTGCTCAGCCCATTATTAGCCTTTCAGCTTTTTTGGGCCCTGACAACAATGCCCCAGTATCAGCTTGAAGCAGTAATGGAAGAGAACACACTGCCTCCTGTTCTCTGCCCATAACAGGTTGAAATGCTGAGTTAAAAGGAAACCTTCTGGCATAGACAACAAGGGGCTATGTGCAGCCTTAGGAGAGAAATGTCATTTCTAAATAAACCATTCAGGGGTAGTTAAAGACACTAAGGCCAAAGTCCAGGAGGGCTTAGCTAAAAGAAAAAGAAAAAGAGAATGTGAGGAGAGCCAGGGATGGTTCGAAAACTGGTACTCCCAATCACCATGGCTCACAACTCTCCATTCTAGCCTAACAAGACCCCTCATTATTCTAATTCTTCTAGTTACCCTTGGGCCTTTTAATCTGAACAGACTAGTACAATTTATAAAGGCCAGGTTAGGGACTATTCAGCTCATGGTACAAAGAGCCCACTACAAACCAGTGGCTATACTGTATGAGTTTCTGAACACTGGTCCATGATTGAACCAGTCACATAAATTCAGGGGGGAATGTGGAAACTAAAGTCTCTCTACCTTGAGGCCTAGAGCTATTTTGGGAACTGAGAAGTTTTTAACCCCCCCAAGACTAAGCACTCAATGTCAAGTGCTCAAGGTCCTAGGTAATCAGAGGGCATTCAGGCCCAGCTGGGAAGCATCTTCTTCCCATCCTAAGACAACCAATCAGCCAGCAGCTGTCCACCTGACAGCATTAGTAAAGAAATTTTCTCTGGACCCCTCATTCCTCAGCCTGATAACGGCATTTCTGTGGTCTTTGATCTTTGCTTTTAAAAGTCTTGCTTTAGAGTGTGTGTGGCTCACTCCTCACTAGCACTGCTGTATGGCAGATGAGCTCAGCTGTACAGCTGTAATAAACTTTGCTTTGCATTTGCATTTGGAGAGTCAGTGTGGTTTGAGGGATCTTTCTGGGGATCACTGAGACTGGAAAGAACAATATATGCAGGCAAATGCTAATGCAAATAAAAATAAATTTTAAAAGTTAAAAAAACACAACCTCCAAACTGTCACTATGGAAATCAGTATAGAGGTTCTTTAAAAAAAATTAACAGATACACTCTAGCTATACTATTTGTGGTATATACACACAAGAATCAAAGTTAGCTTACTATAAATACCTCTATACCCATGATTACTGCCACACTTTTACCTAATGCTATGTCATAGAATTAGCTTTGGTATCATTAACAGATGAATGTATAAAGCCAGTGTGGTGGAACAGCTTGGGATCAGAAACACCCTGGACTGACCCTTCAAACCCCACTCCAACTATAGGAACACCTGACTCACTCTTGAGGGAGGGGGGAAAGAACTGGATTTGGCCAGGAGTGGAGACTGAACTAAGCATTATTGGGTCAGTGGGACCACAGGACTGTCTGCTCCCTGCCCAGGGAGGGGATGGGGATTTTCGGAGAAGAAAAATGACCTGATGTGGTGGGAGGGGGAAGGGGGAAGGGACCTTGAATAAGGATATACAGGGATTGGAAAAAAAAAAAAATTCAGAGGGAAAGCTGAACACAAAGTAAATATATGTGTAGCAATCTTATTTGCATTACCACCCTTGATAAGCCATGCTTATGATTCTTATCCTCTTTATAGTTATTGTTAACTTTTCCTCATTTTAAATTCGTTTTACTGTTTTTTTGATAAATACAAAATAAAGAAGAAAAAAAAAATAAAGCCAGTGTGGTATATACACAGTCAATAGTTTGATTCACTCAAAGAAGAATAAAATCATAGCGTCTGAGGAAAAATAAGTAGAATTAGAGATTATATTACATGAAATAAACCAATATCACAATGACAAATATTGCATGCTTATTTTAATCTGTGGAATTTAGGACGGGGAAAAGGAACATGAAATTTGAAAGGGTACAGCATTAGGGGGTGTGGAGGAACAAAGTGGGGGGAAAAGATAAGAAAGGAAAACAGCAAATCCGATCAAAGTATGTGTTACAGAAACAAATGAATGAAGCCTATTGCTTTACAATATCCACTAGCTTTTAAAAGGTGTTATGTGCAGGATCTGTGAGAGAATGTCAGAAGTGAAGAATGGAGGAGTAAGCCAAGAAAGAGTCTCATCAGTTGTATAAAATAAGTATGCCTTGTTTGGATTGCAGATTTTAGCCCAATTAAGCATGACAATCTAATACTTGGTAGGTGCAACTGTTTATCCCAATTAATAAGGTAAATCAAGAGCTGAGGATATAGCAGTGACAGAGTAAGTTTTCAATGCTTATAATTTATATGTAACTCATTTTAAAGCAAGGCATATAGACCTATTTCCCATACTGTTTTAATAACTTGTCCATATTAAATGGCTTCCTATACTAAATAAGTTATTACTTATTCAAGGTCCACTTTTCACCTACATTGAGAGAAGAAGCTTGAATCTAATACTAGTAGTATGTACTAACTAGGACTTTATTATCTCTGCACTACCTCTAGGAAATTAAACTATGGCTTGAAAATAAGAACCAAACCTTTTCCCCACTGAATTTTCTTACTGAAGGGTTACAGTGGGAGTTTTGACACAGCAGATATCACTTACCACCAGAACAGGAATTTAACACTATTTGGAACTTTAAATACTACTGCTGGAGAAATTGGAAAATGGACACGAAAGCAACGACAGTGATTGAGACCAACCAAGAAATGCATTCTGCTAAACAAAGAAGGACAGACAGATTTAAAGTAACCAACTTCTGCTTGCAAGAATGTTCATTTTTCTTCAAACTTTTCATGCTTTGTAACAAGAGAAACAAAAACGAGGAACTGTGTGAATGATTGGCTGAAGAAAACAACACATGGGAAATGACTGGGAAAAATTAGGAAATGAAATCAGATTTAATCAAATTAAGAAAGAAAGCAAAAGCAAGCTTTTACAAGACTTCTAAAAAATCTGATTCCTCTGATGATCTGGTTATTCTTTTTTATTGTTTTTTGAAAATCAATATCAAACTTTATATAATAAAGCAAAACATTCAGGATAGCTTAAAAAAAAAAAACCCATACAGTAATAAAACTTTTCTTTTCTCCAAAATACATGAAACATAAAAGATAAAAATCTAAAATCTAAAGCTCCTCACCTCAGGTTAGGCTCAGCTACAGATGAAGAAAGCACAGTAGGTCACAGCTAATGCCCACGGATACACTATAGCCACCACAAATTTCTGCTAAGCAACCCTTCTAGAATCAAACCAGAAGTTTTTTGTTTGTTCAGTTGTGTTTTGTGTGTGTGTATGTGTATGTTTTAAATCACATTATTCACCCATTATCTTTCAATGAAATAAGAATGCTTAAAGTCCACTAATGAGTGAGTACATCCCCTGCTTATCCTTCTGGGTTTGTGAGACCTTGTTCAGGATATTCTCCAAATCCATCCATTTGCCTGCGAATTTTAGTTTATCATTTTTTCTTACTGCTAAGTAGTACTCCATTGTGTAGATGTACCACAGTTTGTTAATCCATTCCTCAGTTGAGGGACATCTAGGTTGTTTCCAGGTTCTTGCTATTACGAATAATGCTGCTATGAACATAGTTGAGCTAATGCTTTTGGGGTGCGAATGTGCGTCTTTAGGGTATATGCCCAATAGTGGTATTGCTGGATCCTTGGGGAGAGTGATTCCCAGTTTTCTGAGAGGTCACCATACTGCATTCCAGAGTGGCTGAACCAGTTTACACTCCCACCAACAATGGAGGAGTGTTCCCTTTGCTCCACATCCTCTCCAGCATAGGCTGTCATCTGTGTTTTTTTATCTTAGCCATTCTGACAGATGTAAGGTGGTATCTCAAAGTTGTTTTAATTTGCATTTCTCTGATGGCTAAAGAAGTTGAGCATTTTTTCAAGTGCCTTTCAGCCATTTGTAATTCTTCTGCTGAGAATTCCCTTTTTAGTTCTGAACCCCATTTTTTGATTGGGTTATTCAGGGTTTGGGGCTCTAGTTTCTTGAGTTCTCTATATATTTTAGAGATCAGTCCTCTATCACTTGTAGGGTTGGTGGAAATCTTTTCCCATTCTGTAGGCTGTCATTTTGTTTTCATGACTGTGTCCTTCGCCTTACAGAAACTTCTCAGTTTCAGGAGGTCCCACTTATTGATTGTTGTTCTTAGTGGCTGTGCTACTGGTGTTATATTTAGGAAGTGGTCACCTGTGCCAATGCGTTGGAGGGTATTTCCCACTTTCTTGTCTATTAAATCACTGAAGAAAGAAATTGAAGAGGATATCAGAAAATGGAAAGATCTTCCATGCTCCTGGATAGGTAGAATCAACATAGCAAAAAATGGCAATCTTACCAAAAACTACCTATAGATTCAATGCAATTTCATCAAAATTCCAACACAATTTTTTACAGACCTTGAAAGAACAATAATAAATTTCATTTTGAATAACAAGAAAGCCAAGATTGGCAAAACAATTTTGCTCAACAAAAGAACCTCAGGAGGCATCACCAACCCCAACTTCAAGTTATACTATAGAGCTACAGTAATAAAAACAGCCTTGGGGGCTGGAGAGATGGCTCAGCGGTTGAGAGCGCCGTCTGCTCTTCCAGAGGACCCAGGTTCGATTCCCAGCACCCACATGGCAGCTAACGGCTGTCTGTAGTTCCAGTTCCAGGCGGACACCAAGGCAAATAAATAAATAAAAGTGCTTTAAAAAAAAAAAAAACAGCCTGGTACTGGCATAAAAACAGACTTGTGGATCAAGGAAATCGAATTGAAGACCCAGACATTAACCCACACACCTATGAACACCTGATTTTTTGACAAAGAGGTAAAAAACATTCAATGGAAAAAAGATAATGTCTTCAACAAATTGTGTTGGCATAACTGGATGGCAGTATGTAGAAAAATGCAAACAGACCCAAGCCTATCACCCTGCACAAAACTCAAATCCAAGTGGATCAAAGACCTCAACATAAACCCAGCTACGCTGAACTTGATATATCTGGTGTATTCTTAGATGAGGAAAATAATTTTCTAGTATGAAACAATGTTAAACTGGGCATGGCAGGTCATATAATCTCAGTACTAGGAAGAATGAGACAAGGCTAGCCAGGAGAATATATTAAGACTGCCTCAAAAACAAAAACTCTGGGAATGGAGAGATGACTCATCTGATTAGGACACTGGTAGAGAATTCAGAATTGATTCAATACTCACATTATTTCACAATCACCCCTAACTGCAGTTTTGAGAGACATAATGCCATCTTCTGACTTCCACGGGCACTGGGAACATTCATGATGCACATAAATATACAATATTAAATATAAGTCTAAAACAAAAAAATTAAAATCATCCACTTAAGAAAAAGTTAAAAAGTCAGGTATGATGGCATAATCCCAGCTCTCAGAAAGTAGAGGCAAGAGGATCATTGCAAGGTGATGGCATTCTGATCTAGACAGAGCTCTAGGAAAAAGGCCTACATAAGACCCCATTCCAAAATAGTAATATTAAATAAATGTAAGATATGAAAACATGTGATGTTTTAACACATTCAGTGCTGGGAAACAGCCAAGTGTCTTTTCTAGGTTCTGCCTTTGTTGAGTGAATCAACACATACAATAAAAATAAAGGCATGCGAAAGGAAAAAGAATGAAGAAAAAACCCAATTGCTCCTAACCAATGACTTAGTGATAAGCTCCTCTTATTGGAAATCTTAAACAAAGCGCATTATAAGATTTGTAACTGAAAAGAATAAACACCATTTACTATAAATTATTTCATTTTAGATACAGGAACCAAGATCAAGTGACTTTAAAAATATCAAGTCTCTGCAGGTCTTGGTGGTCCATGCCTTTAATTCCAGCACTCAGAGGCAGAGAAAGGTAAATCTCTGTGAGTTTAAGGTCACCCTCCTCTACGGAGCTCCAGAACAGACTACACAGAGAAACCCTGTCTCGGAAAAACAAACAAATATTTTAATTTAAGGAACATCACTTTTTCAAAGCACCTTCACCATTTTTCATCAATAGAGCACAAGGATTCCAAATTCTCTATAACTTTACCAACACAATTTCCTTTTTTGTTCCTTTTTAAAATGTATCCAAGTTTATTTTTTACATTACACTTTATGTACATATACATGTGCCTGTGACATGAATGTGTAGTAGCCCTGTATTAATGTCAGAGTCCTCTACCACATAGGAACTCATCATGGTCATTAGGCTTGCTGCCTGAGCCATGCCACAAGTTTGCCTTATTACAGCAGCAATCTCAGTCTGTTCAAATTCCTCTCCTTATACAGATCTACCTATAAATTCTGTACCTCATTATTGTTTTAAATAATAAGGATCCCTTCCAACTTTGGTACAGAGATGTACTGAGATGAGTTTCAGGAAATGAGGTTCTTTAATTACACTGGCTACTATCATCAGGGGAAACTGAACTAGGAGATCTAACAGCAACCCAGTTGTTCCTTTAATAACAGTCACTGCTGTGGGAGGGTGTAACACCTAGTGGCTTACTGCCTAATGATTACTAGAACACTTTAAGAACATAGGAAAAATGCCTATAAAAGTCAATGGTTTAGTCCAGACTAAAATAGCCTCTCCTAACAAAAGATGAGGCTCCAAATGTAGATATTGCCAAGGTTGAAAAACATTGCTATATTCTACTGAGTAACTGCCAGGAGAGGACAAATTAAGTTCAAGTATCAAGAAAAAAGAAAAGAAAGAAAGAAGGAAGGAAGGAAGCCAGGTATAATGGCATATAACTAAATCCAAGCTCCTGGGATATTGAAGGCCAGCCACTATTTCAGAAAAAATAAAACAATTAAATTGCTATGTACTATCTGCTCACAAAGAGGAAGAAGTATGGTAAAAATCCATGAATTCTCACAAAGACAATCTTATCTTTAGTATCACAGATAATTTGAGAACTGGTCTGGTAACTTTCCTAATGGACTTACCTATTTGACCCAAATCTAAATAAAGGAGGATTCCCTGTTATTACTAAAAGATTAATTTAAAACGAGTACTCACAAAGGTGGGCTTTTAATTTTTTTAGATGTAAAAGTTAAGGCTGAAAACATTAAACTTTCCTAATGATGTGTGGCTAATGAGATGTAATCTTAAATCTTCTAACTTTCAGAGACCAAGCTTTTCTATTCAAAGGAAAAGCTAGTTAACAAATAGAAAACACTTAGAATTACCTTTCCCTTCAAAGGGAAGGTTTACTAAGGAAATAAAGCAGTTTACTGCAAGTCTAGCTCCCAACAGTTACATTCTCCTTAGGTCAGCCTAAGGCCTAGGGCTCTGAGATCTTGACCCGGGAAAATATGAATTCAGTCTATGTTATTTAGTGCTTTGGGTTCACGCTTATAATAGGATCTCAGATACAAGATGTTGAATAAATATCTGCAGAGCAAATGCACAAAATAAAGAGAAGGGTAGAAGTAAAAGTCAGTGACAAAGAGCTGCTTGCACAAGTTCACCGGTGACTATTGGGTAGTGGAGATTAGTCATGGCCCCAAAGAATTCTTCTAATTAATCTCTTTTTGTTATCACCGTAATACCACCACAGAACTATAACTAACATACCATACAATTTACTCACCTAAATACAATGCAGTGAGTTTTTATAATGGCTGCTAGCCTCTAACTCCAGGTAACTTTCATCACCACAAACAACAATCCTATACCTAAAGCATTTCCCCACATTTCCTCTATCTTAACTCTTTGCAACAAGTTATTACTTTGTCCCTATTGAGTTATTTATACCAGATGTTTAAAACTGTATTATGAAGTATCTATTTGTGCACACACACCCCACTACACCCAAAATCATTGGGATTTCTGAATAAGTTTCTTTATAACCCAGCAATCATGAGGCTGAGGTAGGAGCCTTGTAAATTCATAAATTAGAGGCCAGCTTGGGCTACAAAAGGGAGACTGTGCTCACTAAGAATGTTGGCTAGGTGTAGTAGTACATATCCTTAAGTCCGGAAGGAAAAGATCTTTGTGAGTTCAAGGTCAGCCTGAACTCACTATATAGCAGTTCCAGGACAACAGGGCCTACACAAAGAGATCCTGTCTCAAAACAACTACAAAATCCAACCAAACAAGTAAAAAAAAAAAAAAGATGCCATTAGAATTTATAAAATGACAGTGGCTAGGGAGCCCTATGGTGAGCATAATTAGAGATCTGCAGAACTGCAACAAACCCAGAGGCTTATTTATATATAAGCTTTGTCCCAGTGCAAGCACAGAGCAGAGCCTTTCCATCTTTACCTCCCAACCTCTGGGCAGGAGAGAATGCTGAAGTGATCATCAACCAGTAACACTTAATTGTACCTATGTAAATGATGTCTATACCCACCCCATACCCCTATCTGGTATGTTTTAGGAGCTGAATGTGTAGCAGAACCCGGAGCAGCACATTGGGAGATGCCGTGGATCTATGGCCCTTTCCACACAACTCTTATACTTGGCTGTTCAATGGTAGCTTTCTAACAGTTTGGTTTACCAGAACTCTGTGAGCTACTAAAGTTATTCAACAAGGAGGGTAGTTACAGAATTCTGGATTTACAGCTAGCTGACCAATCAGAATGCAAAACAGAATATAAAGGGTTGAGCAGTCTTATGGGACCAAATCCTAGACAGCTTATGAAAATGATTTAGAAGACATTTAGTTGACAGGTACTAAAAAAACTGCTTGAGAGAGTAACACTAAAAATTCTCCCCTCCAATTTTGGGAAAATCCCCCAAACCTGTGTCAGAAGTATTGCATGTAGAACAGTTTTGCCATATCTTTCTATTTGTAAATGAAAATGTGTCATTTTTAAAATTGACTTCTTACAGAAATCATGTTTTCAAGGTTATATCCATCCTGTTACGTATATTAGCAGTCATCCCTAGACTAGGAACCTAATCAAAATGCCAGCTGTTGCTCTGGATTTATCTGATTATAAGAACAAGATTTCCCATTATGCATGGACTATTTTGAGCTGGGTCAATTCCCTAAAACAAATATATATCTAAAATCAGCTCCTTCTGCTTGAAGTTATCAGGCAACTCTCAATTTTAACATCATCAAAAAGACCACAGTAGCCTCCTAACAGTAGAGAGCCAAAACCAAACAATAACAAAAACAAAAACACTTGGGTTTCCATAATATGGTATGAACATAACTAAGTAAAAATATTATATTAACATTTTTTCTGCACTACCAAAAAGCTAAGTGGCTAGAGGGAAGACGGACAGTAATAAATGGGGACATGCAGCTCTGAAAGTAAATGGATTTACAGAACCACAAACACACCATTAAACCAAAGCAGGCATTAGGAGCAGTTGACAGAGCTAGCTGACATGGCTCATCTGGGAGGGCAATAGTGAAGGACAGTATACAATGTCTTCCATTTTTGCAAAAAGGAGGTGTTAGCATTCAGATATTTACACTGGCCTGCTCTCAGGAACCTAGCATGCTGGACATGTAAGCAGCAGCCACCAAGATGTGACACTGTAGCTACTACAGCCACTAAACAGAGCACTCTCCTTATGCACATGTGTTATATCCTCTTATAAAAGGCAAGTCCTTCTCGTTCTCTCTGCTTTCCTTCTGCTCTCCCTCAGAGCCTGCCTCTGCACCTCCCCCCAACAAACAGCAGCCCCTTTCTTCCTCCTAGCTACCTAACCTACTAGTTCCAAAACATCATCTCCTTTGCCAGCCTCTAATGTGTATTCCAAGTCTGGAGTACCCAAAATCCCTCTGTTGCTAAACACCATTCCCGCCGCCATCCAATTATAGAACCTTACCCAGAACTGAGCCCAGCACCCACTCTCACTCAGAACCTCAGAGGACTTAAACCTATCATTTCTGACCTAAGAAAAACATCTACTTCCCATACCTTCCCCCTTTAATATTCCTATATTTGCAGTTAAAAAGCCTAATGGCTTAAGATTTCTGGCTCATCAATGCAACAGTAGTCCCGACCTCCATCTCTGTTCTGTATCTCAAGGAAACCTTGCTTTCATTTGCTCAACTTCTGTTTAATATACATGTGTGTTCACATGCGACTTGGGATTTAACTCCATATGTGTGATATGTAAGCTGTATTTAAATATTTATGTATGTGTATAGAATTCAACTCTGCACATATGTACATGTAACTACTGTTTAGGAAAACATGTTTTAAACAGCAACCATCTTTTACTAAGGTTAAAGAGTAGATATGGGGGCTGGAGAGATGGATCAGTGGTTAAGAGCACTGGCTGCTCTTCCAAAGGTCCTGAGTTTGATTCCCAGGAACCATACAGTGGCTTACAACCATCCCTAACGAAATCTGGTACCTTCTTCTGGCCTGCAGGCACACATGCATAATACATAATAAATGAATAAATTTTTGATTAAAAAAAGAGTAGATATCATGTGACACTTCTTAGTCCTAATGAGCTGTCTGTTCATTATATCTCCTTTAGACTAAGGAAGCAACAAGTCTCAAGTATTTTGGATTGGTATGTACTTTTGTATAACAGAAATGCAAATTAATGGTCAGTCACTTTAAACAGAAATGGAATAAAAGTCCTAGTCTTATGAAAGCTGCTAACATATTGTAGACTGTTAATGTAAGGACTCCTGTTAATGTAGTCCGACAACTGACTAACATGGTACCAGCAAAACACAAGTTAAGGAGCACAAGTTAATCGTCAGTCATCTTATAAACGGTCAAATTTTTTAATTGTAGTCATGCTAATTATTAAAATGATAAATTACAGGGACAAGCCTTACTCATCTCCTGTATATATTTTCAAAGTTAAGCCTAAAACAGTAACTAGAAACAAGCAGTTTGTCTATTCAGATATACCTAATAGAAAGTCCTCAAACGTTTCAGAGATCTACAGACTATGGCATTTAAAGTGTTTAATTAAAAAGCTTTCCCAAATAGAGACATGCTAGCTCCTGGCAGCACCCCTATCTCCTCTAAGGAAGATGGATGGGCACAGAAGAATCTCTACCAGGAGCTTGCTTCAAATGTGGCAATGCCAGCTTCTCGTGCGGGGGAATGACACACACATACAAAAGAAAAAAAGTCTGCCTTACACCTCAACTGCTGCCAAGACCCTGTCCAGATTGTGGACAACAGGATTACTGGGGAATCAATTGCCCTGCTTTGCCTAGATAAATTAGGGTGGTACACACACACAGACACACACACACACAGACACACACACACACACAAGTTCCTACTCTATAAGAAAGTTTATGGAGATCTTCTGGACCTGACAGCTGAAGACTGATGCTGCCCTGAGACCTCTTTCCCCCAAAACCATGAAGAACCCTGGAATAGTTTTTAAATAGCCAGTAAGTCTCTATCATTTTAATAGAGTCGTAATCTGCTTGGTCTGAACTTCTGTGTATTCAAGTAAAATTTATACTTCTCAGAACTCTGATGGTGACGACAACGAGGCTAAAGATAGTTTTGCAAGTTTAACATCAGCAACCAAGGTTTCTGCTGCCTTTTCAGTTCTCTGTGTAAAATTCTGGCCATAGAGCTAGCTACTACTAGACACAATTTACCTTGTTACCACACACAGAAAAGAGAAAGTCACAGAACAGATTTCAATGTAACTTTTAACCATTCCTTTAAAGGGATTCAATTTACAATGACTGCTCTCAGTAACCAACATCCTGTATTTCCTTGAGAATTAGATAGAAAGAAGGTGTTTTAGGGTTAAAGTTTATGTGAAGATATGAAAATTTAATTTAAGGATATAGGAAAATGACCTTTTTAGGGTCTAAGAAGGTATTTTAAGGTATATAAATGCAAGTTATAAAGGTCTGAGAATAAAAAAGCTTTAAGTGGTGATTTAAAAAGTGATCTGAAGTGTATAAAAGAATGAAAACTGTTTCAGATTTCCTTACCTTGCTATGCTACTGTTAAATTAAGACCCCAAAAGTTCAGTCTTAACATTAATCAATGCCACTGTGATAAGCTATTAATCTAGCTCTGGCTGAGCACCAATACTATTAAGAGTCACAAGCTCAAGATTTTAAATTCCCTTTGTTTTTTTTTCTAAGTACAGATTTGAAAGGGATTCTCACTGTGTGTGTGTGTGTGTGTGGGAAACAAAACCTGTCTTATCTGTATATATCCAGTCTCTGAATAGAGGAAAAAGTGTTAATGTTTTTAATCAGGACCATTTTTGGGTCCCCTATGACTCAAAGTAGTGAATATTCTGCCTTTTCTACAAAGTAGGTTTCAGTATAGATTACAGTGAAAATACTAAAGTCTCTAAACTTACCTCTTTTTGTAACTCAAAAATTCTTGTGCACTCCAGGGAGTCAACTTGGATCCACCTCAATCAGGTGAGATGCACTCCAGATAAGTACTGTCAATCAACAGCCTAAGTTTCCTGACCTGAGGGTGTGATCTCCTCTACCTTTCCCTGTTCTTGGAACTCCTCAAATTCAATTACAAGGACAAAAAAACAAAACAAACAAACAAAAAAACCCCAAAAAACCTTCTAAACTTAACTTTATCTTCTGCCAGGTTCTCTCAAAATCTGCATCTGGGACAGCTTCAAAGTGGCCCAATCTCACAAAAGGCTTCAACTAGACCTGCAGTTTCCTAGTACTAGGTGGCCCCACAGAGCCTGGACAGTAGTGAAACAGCTGGCTATTCCAGAACTTGGCCAACATCTCAACTTTCTCAGGGCCCCCAAAGATGCCACCACCCCAAGACAACAGGAAACAGTCTAGAGAATTGGTGTCTCCCATTCCCATCTCACCAGCTACCCCCTCCTATTTCCTCACATTTTTTAATAATAAACAAAAGGGAGGAATGTTAGCACTTACACTAGCCTGCTCTTAAGGACCTAAAAGGACACATCAGCAGCAGCAGCAGCCAAATTGTGACACTGTACTACTGCCACTAAGCAGAGCACTCTCCCTTTGAACATGTGCTATATCCCCTTATAAAAGGCAAGTCCTTCTTACCTCACCCCTTTTTTCTTCCGCTCTCCCTCAGAGGCTGCCTCTGCACCTCTCTACAACAAACATCCCATGTGAGCTCTGTTGCATGGTGTAACTTTGTGGGGGCCCTTGACTCCAACCCACCAAGGTGGCTTTCCACTGCTAAACTATTTTAGAAGGAAGACTTGTTTTGGTTCAAGGTTCAAGAGATTTAGTCCACCATAACAGACAGCATGATGGCTAGAATAGACTAAGTAAGTAGCAACAAGAAAATGTGCTTTTAGTATTAGAAAGCATGTCCATAATCAAATTAGTAAACACTGTATTATCATAGGATTCTGGGTTTTGTTAATAAATTCAATGAAGCTTCAAGTAAAATGTAATTTATATTAATCTTACAATTTAAAAACAAAATAAAACAACAACAAAACCCCCAATAACTCCAAGTCTTATTGTGTATCCCAGGCTAGTTTCAATACGCTCCGGTCTCTGGTCTCCTAAGTGCTGAGATTATAGGTGCATATAGCACACAGAGTTTGTATTAAGTTTAAATGTAAATTAAATTTACAGTAAAAGTAGCTGAGGCCAAATTTTTTTCCAGTATTAATATAAAATGTTTAACATTTTCAGGGCTGGAGAGATGGCTCAGAGGTTAGGATCACTGACTGTTCTTCCAGAGGTCCTGAGTTCAATTCCCAACAACCACATGGTGCCTCACAACCATCTATAATGACATCTGGTGTCCTCTTCTGTATACTGCATACATAATAAATAAATATATCTTTTAAAAAATGTTTAACATTTTCAATAGTCAACCACTTACATTACCAGCAAACGTCTATGACCTGAAAATCACTATGAACTAAACAGTGTGAATTCTAAGTGTTTTCTGAGTCAGGAAAAATGGCTCAGTAGTTAAGAGCACTGGCTGATTTTCTACCCAGTCCAATTCCCATCACCCATATGGTTGTTCACAGCCACCTGTAATCTAGCCACCTGTAATCAAGCAATCTGATGGTCTTTTCTGGCCTGGCTGACACTGTACACATGTGGTACACAGGCTATGTTCAATCAAAACACCCATACACATTTTTAAAAAAAACAAAACTGTTTTCTGGTTAAATTTACAATCTTGTGTAAAAGCAGCAACAAAATCTACATAAAGCATTAGGTCTAGCAATGGTGGGGCATGTCTTTAATTCCAGCACTCAGGAGGAAGGGGCAGGTTGGTCTCTGAGTTCCAGGCCAGCCTGGTATGTAAAGTTTTCCAGGACAGCCAGGGCTACACAGAGAAACTCTGTCTTAAAAAACCAAACCAAAAAAAAAAAAAAAAAAAAAAAAAAAAAAAAAAAAAAAAAAAAAAAAAAAAAAAAAAAAAAAAAAAAAAAAAAAAAAAAAAAAAAAAAAAAAAAAAAAAAAAAAAAAAAAAAAAAAAAAAAAAAAAAAAAAAAAAAAAAAAAAAAAAAAAAAAAAAAAAAAAAAAAAAAAAAAAAAAAAAAAAAAAAAAAA
>PVIH01005474.1:0-25700 GCA_004025045.1 Sigmodon hispidus | reverse complement strand
ACAAACAAAAAAATCTGATGATTCGAGTCTGATTCCTAAAATCCCACATAGTAGAAAGAATCAACATCTTACATGCCTACTGTGGCAAACATGCACCTCAAACACAAAATAAAGGTAAAGATTGGTTTTCTTAAGAGTCTGTAGTAATTATAAATAATAGCTATCTGTAACAAAAGCAATGTTAATGAACTATAAACATAAGAATGTGGTTCATAGGGCCAGGGATCGTCAAACTTAGAACTCAAGAGATTGACTTGCATCTGCCTCCCAAGTGTTAGGATAAAAGGTGTGTACCACCATGCTTGTTGAGATAGACATTTAAAAAAATTTAAGGTTAAATTTGAAGAAAACATACTTTAAAAATGTGTGTGTTAGGCTGGAAAGATGGTTAAGAGGTTAAGAGCACTGACTGTTCTTTCAAAGGTCCTAAGTTCAATTCCCAGCAACCACATGGTAGCTCACAACCATCTTTGATGTCATCTGGTAACCTCTTCTGTATACTGCATACATAATAAATAAGTAAAATAAAATAAAACACCAAGCACATAAAAATAAGAACAAACAATTTATTTAAAAAATGTGTATGTTGATGGATGGGTGTACATATTCATGTTAACACTGTTAGTGATCTAGCATGAGTTATGATAAACCAGCATTATGCTGTAATAGTATCATTGTATGTCAGTTCAGAAGAATGACCTTGGGATTGAAGATATGACTCAGCAATTAAGAACTCTGGCTTTACTTCCTGTTGAGTTCAATTCTCAGCACCTACACTAATGTTTACAACCATCTGCCACTACAGTCCCAAAGGATCCATACCCTCTCTGGCCTTCAGCAGCACCAGGCATGGTGGTACACACCTTTAAGTTCTGAGGCCTCGTCTACATACCAAGCCATTGAGGGTTACATAGCAAGTTACAAGCCAGCTAAGATCAGTCCTCAATAAACAAACAAATACACACATGCGCGCCCACACAAACACACACACACATACACACAAAACCATTCATTGTTGTAAGTAGTTTTTTTTGGCTTGGACTTTTTGGGCTTGGATTAAAGGTTTAGTTTTACTCTTGGCCTCGCTTAGCCTTAAATAATTATATATAGGCTTATAGTATTTTTATGCTGATTGACTTAGGGCCTAGGCATATAATTGGTTAGTTTTTTAGTCTTAAACTAACCCATCTCTCTTATCTTATTTAGCCATATGGCTTGGTTTTTTTTTTTTATAGCAGTATTTTAGCTTCTTTCCTCTGTGTCGGTTGTCGTCTCTTTGGTCTTTGGTGGCTCTTTGGCATTTGTTTCTGTTTTTTTGTACTTAAGAGCTTTTTTAGCCTGGTAGCCCCGCCCACACTTCCTGTCTTTTGGCCAATCAGCTTTTATTAAACCCATAAGCGGGGCAAATATTTATATTATCAGCATAATCTCACTACATTTAAATACTAACCTTTCTAATTATGTGACAAAACAAGAGTATACAAAAATGACTGCTACAGCGATATCAACTTCCATAATCAGATGTAGAAAAAGTACTTAGACAATTAAGGTGTAAATTGAACTAGCCATTTTTCCCCCACAAGAAACTCTATTTTCTCTTGAAAGAATGACAGAGAAATTATGGTTATTTTGATTGTCTGGCAGATGTTTTTTAAAAAATGAGCAAAGTATAGCTTAAAGGAAAACAATTTACAGTATTTACTGCTAATGATAAAATTTGGGCTTTCAAGTAAAAATTGGTTTTAGAAATGTATGTCCACCATCATGAACTTGACATGTTTCCAACACTAATGATTTTTCTAAATTGTACTAATAGCAATTGTAAATTCTTCTTCTTTTTTTTTTTTTAATCTCTTTAGGTTGGAAGGAAATCTTTCCGTAACTGTGTCAGCATTTGAAAGATCTGAGTAAGTTCAGTTTGGTTTTGTCAGTGGAATGTTTTCTTGGGGCTGTATTATAGTATCCTGAAAAGGTAAATGCTTATCTGTATGCTAAATTCAGAAAATGATACAAAAATCCCACTATCTTCTCTTAAACTAAACTTTAAAGAGATATGAAAAGAATGTTAAATATGGAATTCTTCTCATTAAATGATTTGTTTGGGAAAAGAAGTTACTTTCCATTAAAATTTTTATATTCATACAAAATAACTTTGAGAGACTGGCTCTCTCTTTTCCACTACATGGGTCTTGGGGATTGAAACCAGGTTATCAGGCTTGGCAGCATACACTTTTGTCCAACCAGTTACCTTGCCAGCTCAACATGTAAAGAACACTGATTTTAGTTGGGCATGGCTTTTAATCCCAACACTTGGGAGGCAGGCAGATGGATCTATGAGTTCAAGGTCAGCCTGCAAAACAGACCAGAGTTCCAAAACAGCAGAAAGAGATACACAGAAACTAAGAATACTTAATGAGTCTCAAACTTCAAATATCTATAAACTTTTGAACTAAAACATATTTTGTCAGGGCTGGAGAGATGGCTCAGTGGTTAAAAGCACTGACTGCTCTTCCAGAGAACCCTGGTTCAATTTCCAGCATCTACATGGCAGCTCACAACTGTCTGTAAATCCAGTTTCAGGGAATTTGGCACCCTCACACAGACATATCTGCAGGCAAAACACCAATTCATGTAAAATAAAAATAAGTTAATCTTAGGAAAAAATACCTTAAACAAACCCCCCCACATATTATCCTTTTCCTCTTTTATTTTTCTTTCTCCTCCTAGGTCCCACTGTAGCTCAGGCTGACACATGGTAATTCTCCTGCCTAAGCCTAGCCTGTTGAGAAAAGAGAGTCAGATTGCCTGAGACTGAAGTTACAAATGGCTGTGAGGAGCCATGTGGGTGACAGAAACTGCTTTAACCACTGAGCCATCACTCCAGCCTCAGAAAACAGAGTTAACATCCATAATGATTCTCGGGTCACAGACATTTGCTGGTAATAAGAGCGGCCTGACTTCTGAAAACATTAAACTTTTTATATGGGATTCTAAGCATGTGCCATCACAGCCCAGCTCTGTTATATTTTGTAGGTGCCACTCAAAAAATTATTCTCATGGTAGTGTCTAGCAAATGAAAGGAGTTTCACTGTACATCGACTTTACCAAGTCGAAGGGGAAACAGGGTGTGCTTTTTATTGTTAAGGTATACTGATACAAAATTTCAAAAATTTCTGCAGAAAGGAACAGTAATGACTAACCTACAGAATATGCTAGTAATGCTTTTAAACAAAACCTTTTGACCAAAACTGAGATCTGTATTAGGCTCGAGAATTAAGATGGTATATTAAAAATATAGAAGGCTTCGATAAACCTGAGATAAAAATCACTCACTCCCTTGACTGGTAAATCAAAAGCAGTTTCTTTTTTATTTCTAAGCTTGAGATAAATGAAGAGTTAAAAACATACCTGTAATAGGTGCTCAAAAAGCTTCTTCAAATATGTGCCTGCCTCTGTGCCAAACAAAACTAAACCAAAAGGCCTCCCAAACAGCAACGCAAGTCAGAATTTGATTATGCATTCTCATTCAGTACAGGCCTCAAGTAAATGATTATCATCCCCCAAAACAATGAAAATATTTTAATTTTAAAATTAATCATAACCACTGTCAGGGATCAATAGATTATAACTACCTATGGAGCTGGAGAGATGGCTCAGCAACTAAGAGCATTGGCTGTTCTTCCAGAGAACCCAGGTTTGATTCCTAGTACCCACATAATGATTGGCTCACAACTACCTGTAAATCCAGATCTAGAGGATCTGACACCCTCTTCTGCCTTCTACAAACAGGCACTCACGTGGCACATGCAGGCAAAGCATCCATACACATAAAATAATTTTTTTCTTTAAAAAAAAAGCACAAGAGTTTGGGCTTAGTTATCTACAAAAACTAAACTAAAGCAAACAACTACCAATGCATCTTTCTTAAAGCTGTTTCATTCTTTCAAAATTACTCATACATTCTTCTCAATATTGCATATTCATTGTACCATGAAACATGTAATTGACCAGTAAACCATGAAAAATAAGAACATCAAATATGTATACACACACATATATATGTGTATATATATTTGCCACTGGTGTTGGGTCCCTTGAAACTCAAATTACATTGTGAGCTGCCATGTGGTGCTAAGAATTGAACCCACATCCTTTGGAAGAGCAGTCAGTGCTCTTAACTAGCATCACTCTAGTCCTTTGATATTTTAAGAAAATTATCAATAAAGCAATTCTGAAGTCAGTTGCCTTATAAACCAGAAAAACTGATAGGAGGCTAAAACAATAATTTAAGCCCTAGGGATATTTCTATCAGATATCTCATTGTTTTCATGCTTGAACTATTATTTGAAAAAAAATCAGACAGTAGCTAGTTATTTTAAGCACAGTAAATATGTTCCAAGATTTGTGATGAGAGAGGTCAGTCTCTAAAGTTACGAAGACTTAATAGCTTAGCAATGTTTTTCAGTCTGTATACTGAGTCAACAAGGTTACTTCCCCAAAACAAAACAGCCTATCACTGTAAACTTTTTGAACCTGACTCTCTATTTTATACTCAAAATGTGTTGTATTTAATACTTATAATTAGCAAGAGCTGTTTTTTTTACAAGATCTGATTAATTTTCTACCATATTTAAACTATTTGAACTTATAAAGTTTTAGAATTTTTATAAAAAAAGCTTTGAAATTTTATTCAAAATGCTACTAAAGAATCCTTCTGTACTATCAAACTTAAGTAGAGGAACTGAACTTGCTTGCTCTTAACAAATCTCACTGACAGTTTGGTTACTACCCATTTCCTATATTGTACTGTATATGTATAGCCTTCTCTATGTTAACACCCTTCAAATGGCACTGGATAATCCGCTACTACACTACAGGAAGAAGTCAAACTTTGATGAATATCTGATAATTCCTTAAGCATCATTTCTAGTAGATACAGACACCTCTTTTGACTTTTGTACTTCCAAGAAAGCAAGACTGTATTTTTGGAGGAGTCAGAATGATATACTGAAAGGTGCTAATGAGTATTAGAAATCTTTGAATCATAAAATTATGATTTTGGAAGGGTCACATCACTGTACCCAAACTGTCCTCCAATAACCAATTCTCATTGACTATCATAAAGTGCAAGTAACATCGTAAGTTATATAGACACACAGGAAAACAAAACAGAACCCTGAAAGCCAGACAGCTAACTGTAAATAAGGAACAGATTCAGCACCACACTGAATTCTATTAGTTTCCCTCTTCTTCAGATCTGTCAGGCACCTCACTAACACTAATAATGTACTAACAATGTCTACAGCATTCACGAAGAATGCAAGCACTGCCAGGTTTCTAGATGAAAGGACTCCTAAAACGTAAATGATGCTTCCAAGGTCACACACAGAGATGAGGTAAAATTAAAGTTAACCCGGCAGACTTTGTACTCATCATTTCTAATCAATCTCTTCCCAAATGTAACAATTATCTCACTCTATATGCTGCTGTATATTTACACATACACTGTCTAATAAGGTTATCAGCCATGTGAGACTATTAAGTACTTAAGATAAAACTGGACTAAGCAGAGAATTATTGTAATGGTAAAATAAAAACTGGATTTTGAAAACTTAGTAGAAAATGAATCATGAAAATTTTCATTTTTTTAAGGTACAGATTAAATGTTAAAGTGGCATTTAGGATATATTGGCCTAACACTCGTTATACAGCCATAGCCCTGCCTCCCTCAAAATGTAAATCTTAAGACTAAACCAAAACCCAACAATTTCTTAGTATTTGTTATATTCTACATATATTACATATGTTTACACAATGCACATATATTTTTTGGAAAGATACAGGCATATAAATAACAAATACAACAAGCAGACCATCTAAGAGTAATAAAAAATGATTTTTTCATCTAGTAAATACAATTTTTAGAAGCCTTTTGTTTTTTTTGTGTGTATACTGGGGATCAAACCCAAGGCCTCATACATGCTGTAATTCACCACTCACTACATAGATTTATGTGATTTTGAGTAAGTCATAGAAATAAAATTATTTTTATTTAGTCAAGCCATATTTGTAGATGGAAAATAAAAATGTTCTAATTTCTAATACATAAACACAGACCAGGTAGATTTAATAGTTAATCTGTTAGAAACTGCAATGGCAACAAATATGTAGTAAAAGTCTTTTGTTGTTGTAGTTTGAGACAGGGTTTCTCTATGTAGCTTTGGAGCCTGTCCTGGAACTTGCTCTGTAGACCAGGGTGGCCTTGAACTTGAGATCCACCTGCTTCTGCATGTTGTTTGTTTTTTTGAGGTATGATTTTCTGTGTAACAGTCTCAACTGTTGTGGAACTTGCTTTGTAGACCATGCTAGCCTCGAACTCACAGAGATTCTCCTGTCTCTGGCTCCCAAGTGCTGAGATTAAAGGCTGCTGCCTCTGCTAGGCATTTTTAGTTTTATTTTTAAGAATAATAATTTTTGCAGCTGCAGAGATGGCTCAGTGGTTAAGAGCACTGACTACTGTTCTAGATGTACTGAGTTCAATTCTCAGCAATCATATAGTGGCTCACAACCATCTGTAATGAGATCTGACACCCTCTTCTGGACTCTAGGCGTACATGTAGACAGAACATTGCATACATAATAAATCTTAAAAAAAGTGAGATCCTGTCCAAAGCAGAACGAGGGTAAGTGTGGAAGACGTGGAAAGGGAGAAAGTTAAGTCTTTTATAGGCAACCCTATAAAAAGTTAAATATAAAGTTTTATATCATCTAGCATCTATTCCTTGGTTTGTAATGAAAAGAAAACTGTCACACAACGTGTACATAAATGCTTATTGTAGTATATAACTGATAAAAGGGTTAATGATGTGTCCATAAAGATGAATGCATAAATACAATGTGGTATAACTATATGAGAAATATTAGACCTATGAAATACTCTTGTTACAGTATGGATGAACCTTCAAGGCAGGTAGTCACAAAATATTATAAAATGTGCATTCAATTTACACGAATGAATCGTTCAGAATAGGCAAAAAATTGTTTGGGGCTGGAGTAGCTGAGAAAGAGAATCACTGCTAATGACATGTCAGGGGTTCTTTAAAGAGGGTAAATATTCTAAGATTAACTTTGGTGCTGATTGCACAACTAGGTGAGCATATTAAAAACCACTTTATATGGGTAAATTTTGTATTAAGTGAATCACATTTCAACAAACCTGTTAAAAATAGGTAGCCAAAGAAAGGAATTAGAAGCTGGGCACGGTGAAACACATTGGAGGAAGAGCCAAGTGGGACCTCCGAGTTCGAGGCTAGCCTGGTCTACAAATTGAGTTTCAGGACAGCCAGGGCTGTTACACTGAGAAACTAAAAGCCACACACACGATGGTACATATAGTTCTAACGAATGCAATCAGCTGAAACAGCACAAACTACATTAAAAGACTCAAGGGCACTTTAAAAAGTAAACAAAGTTGCTATGTCAATCAGGCAAATGCTCAAGTTCTGAAACAGATCACAGTGTGCTACAAAATCATATAGGGGGATAAAACATTTTACCGTTTTCTCTTAAAAGCTAAACTCTTGACTCAGAATGGTTTGTGTGAAAGAGAATATAAATAGGCACCTAAAAAACTCCCAAAGCTAAAGAAAAGGGTTTATTAAAGTATATACACACACACACACAGTGGGGAAAATCTGCGTGTTTAATATATCGAACCTTGGATGCAGCTGTGTCTAAGAAAATGAAGCCTTCTTTCCTCCTTTTAAATTAATACGTGATGGTGTCAGTCCACAGACCACCGGATTGCTCACTACCATCCCCACTACAAGAAGGTGAAGGGATAGGATACCTTAGACTAGAGGATGACAGCTCTGTATAACCCTTCGGACTTTCTATGTAAGAATGCAGCTGATAGTCTCTTCTTGGGAGACGGGTAAAGAGATTTGTGGACAAACTCAAATAAGGGAAATCCTTTTCCTGGAAGAGGGCACACCGTGAGCCACATCCTGAATCAGCTAGGACCAGAGTGAAAGCCAGGCCGCTGGAAGGCACTGTTAGCATCACCAGGACCGCCTCTCGAGGCGCGGGTGTCTTTTTCAAAGGAGAAGTTGACTCCTGTAGTTTGGACGTTGGGGTAAAACAAGAAGTCGGGGAGATCAGAAACAAGCGCCTGCATGTGGCGGCACGGCAGGCCCGGGGAAGTTACGAGGTTGCCGCTTGCTCCCTGGCCAGGCTCTGCCCGCAACGCTTGGCGTCGGGGCCCCAGAAGAGGCAGAGCCTCCGCGGCGGCCGAACCTCCGCCAGGCCACCCCCTGGCCGCCCTCACCCGCGTCTAGCCGGCTCGACAGGGCAGGCCTAGGCCGCGCCCGGCGGCGGGCCCGGGCGCTGTCGCCGGCGGAGGCGGAGCAGGCCCGGCACAAACTTCCCGGCGCGGCGCCCGCGTCACGGCCGCCCGCCTGCCCGCCTAGCGCCATGCCGGCCGCCGCACCCGCCCGACTCCGCACGCACCCCGCGTCCCGCCGGGGCCAGAGGCCATGGACCTCACAGTACCTCTAAGTCGCGGCCTTTGTTCTTGAAATTTTTGAGCCGTTGGTTGTCCAATTTCTCGTTGTCCGCCATGGCCGGGCCGGCGACTCTCCCCCCCCCCGCCCGGGCCCCGCGGGATCCGCCCCAACCACCGCGCCGCACCGACGCTCCCAGGAAGCCGGCCGCCGCCTGCGCCGCCCGCCGGTCCGCTCCCTTCCTCTCGCCGGGACCCCTCGGCCTCCGCTCCCCGGCCGTTCCCTACTGTCCCAAGCCCGGGCACCAGCGCAGCTCCTGCGAACACAACCGTGGGGACAGCGGCGGCAACGGCGGCGGAATGCGCTGCCGGCTCAGAGGGGGTAGCAGCCTCGATCTGAGGGCCCGGCTCTGCGGCCACGCCCATCGTCGCTAGCCCAGTTCTCCGATTGGCCGGCCGGGCTCCGGTGCGCTTAGCCAATCAAAAGAGGCAATGGAGAGAGGGGGCGGAAGCGCAAAAGGAAAGGGGAAGGGAGAGTCTGGGACAGGAAAGGGCCGGGGTGGTGGGGCTCGGGAGGGGAGGAGCCTGGTGCGGAGGGAGAAGACCGAGGAAGCCCGGAGAAGCGGGCAGACCCGGCAGTGGGCGGGATCGGTATCGTATGGGCGTCCTGTTTATGGTGGTACCGTAGTCTGGGTAGCCTTGGATGTGGTGATTCGGGACTACGTTCTTCTCTCCTCTCCTCCGGTGTTACTTGAGCGCTTCATTCACTTTGGAAGGTAGAGAGGTGTCTCCAAGCTCCACGCGGGATCCCAACCCCTTAGCCCTGTTCTGGGGCGTCCTAGGGTCGGGGCTAGGACTGACTAGGGTGACGTGCATGCTGACAGAGGAGCAAAAGAAAAGAGCCTTCTGACCAACTTCCCGCAACAGGTTGAAACTTCGGAAGACTTGATACTTCTTTTCGGATACTTCGTCTTGGAAAGTTAAACTGCTTTGTCACAAAGTATTAATTTATAGAGATCCACGACTATGATCCCTGACTTAGCAAATGCAACATTGTGACTCTCCATAAAGGAAGTTACTTTCAAAGATACCATCTTAACCAGAAACATGTAACAAAGGCAGAAGTAAAACAAGATACAAAAGAGCCTCTCAATTTTTTTCAGAACAGGTCTCGGCTGATGACACAGTTTGTAATCTTAGCTATTGGGGGTGAGGGGCGCAGCTAAAGTAGGAGGAAACCAAGTGCAAGGCCGGCCTGAACTAGAAAATTCAAAGCCACTATGAGCAGGTTAGTGGCAACTGCCCCCCCCCCCAGCTCGGGCATGCATCTCAAGACAAAAATTATAGCGATTCTCACTGGCAGAGGCTGAGTATACTGGAGGCCCTTGGTTCAGAAGATAGAGTGAGGGAATGTTTTCAAAATTATATTTTAGCCGAGTGTGGTGCTCTATGCTTTAAACTCAGCACTTGGAAGGCAGAGGTAGGTGAATCTGTCAGTTTGAGCTACATCGCAATACCCTGTCTAAAAACAAATTCTGTGTCTGTGTGTTTGTTTACCAAGTAATATTTCCTCAGATGTGTGCGATTTTGTGAAACAGTAGCAATTCAGAGTCAGAAGTAAGAAATAGGGAAGTTGTATGTGTTTGAACGGCAAGAGACCCTATTACAAAACCCTTTGGGAACTGTGGGCTTCTGACTCTTTCTGGTATAGTTTGTTTGGGCAGAACCACCTGCAGAAATGAATGTTTAAGGTGCAAATATTTCATGAGCACGTTTAAAGTCAAAGGAGGGTGTTTTTAAAAGTACAATGCAATGGATTTAGGATGACGGTCTGAGTTCTCTCAGGAATGAGGGATAGAGAGACTATAGGAGTCACTTGAAGACTGCTTATTATGGGACGAATGGTCTAAACAACCTTTCAGAGACAGAGTAATGTCTTTCTTTTTTAAAAAAATATTTATCTTTATTTATTTTATGTGAACTGGTGTTTTGCCTGCATGTATAACTATATAAGGGTGTCAGATCTTGGAATTATAGACAGTTGTTAGCTACCATGTGGATGCTGGGAATTGAACTTAGGTCCCCAGAAGAACAGTCAGTGCTCTTAACCGCGGAGCCATCTCTCCAGCCCCGAGAAATGTCTTTCAAGTAAGACTGGTAGTTCATATAATTTCTTCTGGGCTTGGCAAACAAACTCTTGAAGTAATTCCCACTGAAGGTTACCTTGGGTGTAAGTTGAATTTGCATCTTAAAGTTCAGATTAAATGCATTATGTGTGTGTTGGGGGGATGGGGGTGTGATGCATGAACATCTTTATTCCACATTGTTATTTCTCTATGTCTAGGGCTTTGAGACAGGGTTCCTTACTGAACCACAAGCTCACCATCTGGGATTTGCTGGCTTTTCATCTCAGGATACTTTTGCCTCCATCTCTCCGTGCTGGGATTACAGGCATGCACACCAGGACTGGCTTTGCTGGGGATCAAACTCAAGTCCTCGTACTTGAAGATCCTTTTCTTCATATATTTTTAGTCTCAAAGATTCATTTAGCTGAAGTGGCATTGTATTTGCATGCTGGAACACTAGTGTATTTTAAAGTATGATTATACCAGGGATAGTGATAATATACTCTAATTCCAGGATTTAGGAGACCCAGGCAGTAAATTCTAGAATTCTGAAGTCAGTATGGGCTCATCAAGAGGTCCTGTGTCCCAAATCAAAACTATGAGATCTAGTTGTGAGAAAACCTGCTTGTAATGTTAGTACTTAGAAATCTGGGTTCTAGGCAAGACTGGGCTGTAAAGTGAGACCCTTTCTCAAAAAATAAATAAAATGAAAGAAAGGAAGGGTGGGTTTAGGACAATAAAATTTTGGTGTAAAGATGGCGAGGGGGGGGGGGAAACATGGCTCATGAATGTTGCCCCTTTGTGGATTTGGTCATAAGAAAGGTTCATGTAATTCCTTGAGCAAAATGGTACATAGTACTGAGTATAATAAGACTCTATTTGGTATTATTAATAAAAACCTAGAGCCAAATATTGGGGAAATATCAGATAGAGAAACAAGCTGCTTCTCACCCAGTCACTCCTCATCCACTCTCAGACTGAATGCCCTCAAATCCTCAGCCTAAAGGAATTTTATACATTACTAGATCTTACAAAAACATAATTTCTGTTTGTTACAGTTGGGCTAGTTCTTCCTGAAGAGAAAAACACTGAATCCTAGGCAATCAGTCACTATAGTTTTTGAACGTTCATGTATTGAAGCTTGGTTACCAATCACAGAGGAATTCTCCTAGAAAAGGATTGAGGTGGTTCTTGTGGGAACTTTTGTTACTTCTCAAGATAAAGTTGTTATAAAGAAGGATAAGATTCGCTGACCAATTTTCTTTGGTTGCCTGTATTACCATAAGATTTTCCTCTTGGGCTGGAGAGATGGCTCAGCGGTTAAGAGCACTGACTGCTCTTCCAGAGGTCCTGAGTTTGATTCCCAGCATCCACATGGCAGCTAACAACTGTGTGTAATTCCAAGATCTGACACAGTTATACATTCAGGCAAAACACCAATTCACATAAAAATAAAAATAAATATTATTTTAGAAAAGATTTTCCTCTCATGCCTCAATGATGCTATCTCCCATAGGGGGAGGGGAGCTCACCAGAATCAGTATTGTGTCATTTGAACAGCCCGAAAACTGAAACATATTTTCTTTAGAAAGTAGCCAGGCCAAAATGTTTGTAACAGTAACAGAAAATGGATTAATATAGTAGCATCTTTGTATTTTCTCTGATGAAAAAAATTTAACCAAGCATGGGGGACTTCATGCAGGCCTTTTTATTCCCAGAAGATTCTGACTTATGGCTTGGAGAGTCTGAAGAAAGTAACTATTTATTTTGAAATTGATATTAATTTGATTGAGGGAAGAAAAACATCTGGATTTTTGTTTGTTTGTTGACCTAGCATTGCATATAGTCCTGACTGACCTCTCTCTTTATGGAGACAAAGCTGTCCTTGAACTCCTCCTGATCCTCATGCCTCTGTTTCTCCAGTGTGGGCATTACTAATATGCCATCATGCCAAGATAGCTTATTTCTCAAACTATTTGACTATTTAATCAATGAAAACTTTAAATTTAAACTGGGCCTTCATGCTACTACTTCCATCTTCAGACAAGTTCTCTGCCTTAATTTTTAAAATTTTTTTTATTTTTAAGTAGTTACAAATTTATAGGAATTACAAAAAAAGCTACTATGTGATTTTGCTTCCCTTACCCCACTGCTTTCAATGGCAATGCCTTATATAACTATACTATTAAAATGAGGCATTTGGGGCTGCAGAGACGCTTGAAGGTAAGAAGACTTGCTGTTCTTGGAGGGGACCCAAGTTTGCATCCCAGCTCTCAGGTTGGATGGCTTACTATTAACCTGTCTGGTAACTCCAGCTGCAGGAGATCTAAAACTCTGTCTGACTTCCAAGGGCATTGCATACATGTGGTGCAAATACATACATACACAGAGGCAAAGAATCATACACATTCAATAATAATAAATCTCTTTTTTAAAGGTAGTTGATTTTGCTAAGAGCCACAGAGGCTACTTAGAAGATAGAAAAGATAGTAGACTATAAGCAATCTAAAGTTTCTATAATCACAATAGTAATGTTATCAGATATTGAGCTGATACAATCTAGGTCTGGGTATTTTATTTATATGAGATATTTTATTTTTGTTATTTGTACGGTTATAAGTAACACTTAACCAACAGCATGTGACAGTCTTTTTTTGAAGCCTGGTCTTTCTTTGTAGCTAAGGTTTGCCTATAATTCATAACCCTCCTCTTTCAGCCTCCTGAGTGTTAGGTTTATAATCATACCATCATGCCTGCCAAGGCAGCCTTCTAAACATCGGTCATTATCGGGTCTCTCAGGTTAGAGTAAGCTGTCCCCTGACTTGCTATATAGCCAAGAGTAGCCTTGTGTTCCTATTCTTCCTGGCTCCCCCTCTCTAATGCTTAGGTTGTAGGAGTGAGTCACCACATCTAGCTATATAAATGCACTGAGTTCTTACAATGATCCTATGAAGTAAGTGTATTCACTTTACAAATAATTGAAACTTAGAGAGGTGTAATAATAGATTGAAGTCACACAGTGAATGTTGGAGCAGGCATTTGAACTGATCCTGACACTAGAGCCCCCTGGGAAGGACTAAGGTCAGTATACTTTAAAGGGAGATATTATTTCCACTTCCTGTATGAGAAGCCCAAGGTTTAGCGTGATTAAGTAACTTGCTCAGGGCCTCACATAACTAGCAAGTGCTGGAGCGCTAGTTTGATCTGGGCCTGCCTAGCTCTAAACACCATCCTTAGCAGATGAACTCTCTGTTTCCCTGGTATCACACACAGGCCTCAGCTGGACTTCTCAAGTCCAGCTCTGAAATGTATAAGATAAAGCTACTCGACCCTCAATTAAATCAAAATCATCTAGGACACATAACCCCCACATTGGTGGGCCTTTCCCAGACTTTCTGCTTTGGAAAGTCCCAGCTCCTGAATAAAAACATGCTTCTGCTCCCTGGGACTGCTCTGAGGTCAACCAGTTCTGGCATGACAACCAATTTTAACCTTAAGGTAAGGAAAAAAATAAGGGCAACACATCACAGTGATGGGTCATTTGTCATGTAAAATAATATACAACATGGTTACATAGCTCCAACTAAAAATGTGACCTAACAGTGTTGCAAGGACTGAAGTCTCCAGGTTAGCAAACACCAGTGTGGTGTTGCTGAATGGATTTATGCTGTATTCTTCTAGATTCCTTTCTGCATCTCGTTTTTTCTCTCGAGTTTCCCCCAAGGGCATTCTTTGTATCTTCTTCATGAGGATTGGCACCAGGGACATATTTAAAGTGTAGTTTGCTCTTCTTGTTGTTGGCTCATATCTTACGCACTGTGACATTACTGCTTTTTTACCTCTTTGAAGCTCAGGCCTGTTCAATCCTGAAGTCAGTTCCCAAAGAGTCGGTGGGTGTGTCTTCATTACCAGTTCCTCAGTTCCTGAACATCAACCCATCTGCCAGCCATTATGATAGTCTGATTCTCCAGGCCTGCCCTGAAGATTTAGTCAGGAATAGGGTCTGCTGCCCTGGGCTTACCTTTTTTTTTTAATACTTATTTTATATAACTATGTAACGGTATCAGATCTTGAAATTACAGACAGTCATTAGCTGCCACGTGGATGCTAGGAATCGAACTCAGGTCCTCCGGAAGAACAGCCAGTGCTCGTAACTGCCGAGCCAACTCTCCAGCCCTGGGCTTACCTTTTATAACCTCTCTCACACCCATAAACAAGACAGAAATGAACCTCTATTCTTAATTGCCCTGCTCAGGGAAACTCCTTTTTGATCAAACCAATGAAGGAAAATCCCAAAGCACTGTTTACTCATAATCCTTTGTCAATTCTACTAAAGGTGACACTTTGCTTCTTTGACTGCAAACATCTCTCTGATCCTTTGTCCATTCTCCCCATCCCTATTGTTAATTTATAACAAAGTATATTGACTGATTAGGGTTCTCATCAAGTCCTCTATTCTGCTGCCTCTCCATTCCCAGAGCTACCAGCCCCTGCTCTCACTGTTGAGGTCAGTAGGACTGTTTCATATTCATGATGGATAGAAGAGCATAGCTATGACCTAGGCTGTTTATCCTTCAGGTTTGTACTTGAACTTTGACATCAACATTCCCTTCAGCTGGGTTTTTCAACCTCAAAAATATCTTGAGTCATAGCCCATTTAATCTTCACAGGATACGAGCTATGTTAGAAAATAATTCTTATAGCCAGGCCAGGTGACACATCTATAATTGCATGTACTTCGGAGCACTAAAGCAAGAAGATGGAAAGTTCAAAGCCATCCTGAGCAACTTTGGGGGACTATGTCTTAAAATGGAAACCAAAATACAAATGACTCAGTAGAAGGTACTTGCTCAGCATATATGAAGCCCTAAGTTGCATCCACAGTGATATATACACACACTGCTTGTCAAGCACTTGTGTGCTTGATATAATCATTTAAAGGAAAATGTCATGGTCAGACATGGTGGTGCATGTCTTTAGTCCCAGCACTTGGGAGCCAGCAGCAACTGAGTTTCAGGCAGACCTGGTCTCCAAACTGTTTCAGGCAGGGCTACACAGGAAGAACATGGTGTTTTTGTTTTGTTTTGTTTTAAAGAAAATGTTATTATAATTATTTTTTTTTCATTCACGTTATTTTATTTGGAAATGTTTATAACAGTACAGTGAGACTAAACTTCAGAGATAATGGATGTCCTTAGTTTAGGCGTCATCAGTTTATTATAAAAGGGAGGTGTGGAAATTATCTACATGATGAATAAATAGTTCAGAACATTGGCGGAATGGGCAGCTTCATGTGACACCATTTCAACAGTGATTTCAGTCCACGTGCTTTCCAAGAATGTCACCATCTCTAAACAAGAAATAATCCTTGTCATCTAGAACTACTTTGGTGCCTCCATATTCCGGGAGAAGAACTTTGTCTCCAACTTTTACACTGACAGGATGAATTTCTGCACCCTTTCCTTTGGAGCCTGATCCCACAGCCACTACTACTCCTTGCAATACTTTTATTTATTTGAGACTTTTCCGGAAGCATAATGCCACCTTTAGTCACAGTTTCTGCGGCATTCCTTTCAACCAATATTCTGTCAAAGAGCGGGAGAAACTTTCTGAAGAAAGCTCGTCCAGCCATGACTTGCACCAGCACAGCTCAGACTGCCCTTGGACAGAGTCTCCGCTGCAAGGAGAGTCCTGCCGACCGGCTCCAGACACGTGAGAAGGCCACGCAGCGCACAGGCGTACTCAGCCCCTCAGAAAATGTTATTATAATTCTTAAGGAAAAACAACCAAGTGTTGGTTCTTTTGGCTCTTTGCTCTTTTGTGGGGGTTGTCACCCAGCTCCCAAATAAACTCAAAGGCTTATTCTTACGTATAAATGCCCAGTTGTAGCTTGGCTTGTTTCTAGTCAGTTTTTCTTAATTTATAATAATCCTGTCTACTGTTTGTCTCTGGGCTTTTCCCTTTTCTTATTTCTGTATATCTTACTCCGTAGCTGGCTGAGTGGCTGATCCCTATTATCCTCCTCCCCTCTCACTCCTATCTCTGTCTTCCCAGATTTCTCTTTTATTCTCTCTTCTGCCAGCCCTGCCTATTCTTTCTCCTGCCTTGCTATTGGTTGTTCAGCTCTTTATTAGACCATCAGGTGTTTCAGACAGGCAAAGAAGCAAAAGGTTAAACAAATACAACATAAAAAGTGCAACACTTCTTTGCATCATTTAATCAAATATTCCACAGCAAAACAACATGTTGAAATAATATTGAACAACAACTAAGAATCCGTGGAAATGAAAAAGGTGGATGTAGTAACTGTCTCTGTCCTTTTCTGTCACTGCCCCCTCCACCCCGTGTCTCTGTGTGTGCTGTGAATGTGATAGATCCCTATCTTCAGATATGGTTTGCACTTGGAAAGACATTCTGTTTTGCAACTTAGAACAGTAGAAGCTAGTCAGCCTGGGAAAACTTTCTCAAGAATGAGTGGCTTCACTAGCATCGGTGAAGACAGACTGGGGTCTTGAAACAGGTCACTGCTTTGGATAGTCACATATAAGTAGGACATTAGTTTAAGGTGTTTCTTAGTTTTGTTCCTATAACTGAGCACAGACTACATGAGAACATGGTACTCTCTATACAAATATAATTATCAAGCAAGAATTAAAAATAACAGAAGACTGAACACCTTTAAGGCACATAAATTAGTCTTAAAATACACACCTCATGGGATTTACCAGCACTCTATTTATAGTTTGTCATCATGTCACACAAAACCATGAAGTCACTTGGAGCTATTCTCCAGGGGAGTTTCAGTGGATTTATCAGATGCTTCCAGAGTCAAAGATCTGGGTCTCCTGATGTGCAAGATAAACTTGGTCACTGTGAGTCACCTTATGATAGACTTCAGAAAAGTTTTTTTACTCACTCTATCACATGAAGTGCTGGAAAACGCTATGCTTTCACTCATATGCTTATTCTAACATTCACTGGGACTTGCAAAGGCTGCCCCTCAGATATCTGGGAATACAAACCTGGGAAGTGTTAGGCCATCTTACTTAGAACCAATAAATAGGAGAATATCTTAGACTTCTGTCTTCTGTCTACAGCCTTGAGATCTGTCAGTTTAAACTTTGGTGTTCTCCGTAGCAGAACATATGCTACTATATTGATCCCAAATTAGACTTTCCAGGTTTTACTTCTGCTTATAAATAGAAGCACCAGAGAAAACATTTAACTTTGAAGTACTCAGATCAACTAATGACTAGCAACACTAATATTTGGTTAGATTTGTGACTATCAGAACTGTTCAGAGGAGTGGGAAAATATCAATACCCACGAGACATGTAAAAGCAGTTTAATTTCTAAAGAAGAATTCCTATTTTGTACTTATTTATTTGTTTGTATGCTTGTTTATGATTTTGAACAGGGTCTTACTATTTAACTCTGGGTTCCCTAGAAACAACAGGTCTCCAGGTCAGCTTCCTAACTGCTGAAGTTATAGAGATGTCACAAAATTCAGCGTTTTGTTTGTTTGTTTGTTTGTTTTTGTTTTTTAAACATTTCAGATTTCTGTTTTAAAAGAAGGAAAATTTTCCATGTATTTGTATCTCACAATAGTCACTAATATGTGAAACTCTTTGAAAGAAATAGTATCTAGAAATAGTGGTGCATACCTTTAATCCAACCTTCAATCTTTGTACTTGGAAGGCAGATACAGAAAGGTCTCTGTGAAGTCAAGACCAGCCAGGTCTATATAATGAATCCCAGGGCAAGCAAGGCTATATTGTGAGCCCCATGTGGGGGGGCGGTTAGTTACAATTGCTGCTTGCTACTTTTGAGTGTTACCCCCCCCATGGGGTTATAAGAATGTGCTAACAAGTCGGGTTCTCGGTGGTGCTAGAGATTGAGCCTAGAGCTTTCATATATGCTATGGCCTGTACAGTCAGACCTCCTTTTATTGTTTTGTTTCTTTTGCTTTTGTTTTTGAGTGTCACACTGTGGCACAGGGTGACCTGGAACTCACTATAGCCCAGATACCTGATGATCCTCCTGTCTCAGTATCTGAAATGTTTCGATTACCAAACCCAGCAGAAATCTCTTTGAAGAGTCACTTGTCTCCAGTCTCCGACTTCTTCATTTCCGATAGTTCTCTGGAGGTACTCTTAGGAAGTGACCAAAGGCTACACAGGCAGATAGCTAATTTCACCACCCCTCATTTGCTACTTCTTTGCAGGAACAATTTAAATATACTTTGTATTTCCCATATTACAAAATGCATTCCCTTTCTCACAATCCCTAAAATAAGACAATTCTAGAAGAAATTGAAAGGAGACCATATGTATATTCTGACCCACCCTGTATACAGCCACTTAGTATGGTGTACATCTTATTGGGTGCTGTATACTGTGATATATAGTAATATGTAGTATAGTATAACACTAGTCTATTTGTATTCTCTGGGTTGGCTTTATGACCATGTGGCTGATACAGTTATGTAAGGCCCCAGGCTTAGTGTAATGCTCTCCATCCACCATCTTGAAGTACTTAGATTTTTGAACAAGGGTTCCACATTTTCATTTTGTACTAGTTCTTGAAAATTATATTGTCTGCCTGCTAGGGTGTAGTGTATAATCTTTTGAAATTATTACAACTTTTTTTCATGCATTGCTTCCATTTTTAAAGGAAATGCCTATATAGTGTTTCTATTTTAAATGTAAATAGGCACTATAAATGCAAATGAAATCATATTGTGTACTATTTTGCAACCTGCCTTTTCATTTAGTGACATTTCTCCCTATCAATATATCTCATAGTTAGCAATGGCTAAAGAATGCTGCTATGTGGATAAACCATAATTTGCTTAATCTGGCAGTCTCCGACTGATGTACCTTTGATAATCTGTTACGATAAAGCACACTCATGTTAGTGTTGTATATTTGTATCCCTAAATTACTAGGATAAATTCCTAGAGGTAGAGTTGCTGAGTCGAAGGATATGACTGTTTTAAAGTGTGAAACATGTGACCTGATTGTCTTTCAGAAAGATTAGACTAGGTTAGACCACTCCATTTCCACCAGCAGTGCACCATCATGAGTATCGCCCTGCATGCTAACTGGCTGAAATAACTCAGCTTCAACTGTTTGGATTTTCTATGCCCCTCTTTCTCAGGGTCTTAGCTTGCTAGGATTCCACTGATTCTCCTATCTTGAGATGGCAGTCTCTTGAGTTAAACATCATGCTTCTGTTGTAGTGAGTACTTTTTAGGTAGAAATTTTGTGGGGTCATTCTTGGCAAATATGTGAAACATTAAGTTCCAAGCTTGTCTTTTGAGGCAACATATTTTTGATTTTCACAGTTGATGTTTGATTTTTACAGCCTGCATTCAAGTGCTGAACATGACTCCCAAATAAGGATCTACTGGCTTGTTATCTTTTTTAATTTAATTTAGTTTTTTTGTTGTTGAAACATGGTTTCATGTAGGCCAGGGTAGCCTCCATCTCAGCATGCAGGTGCAGATGACCTTGAACTCCCGATCTTCTTGCCTCCACCTCCCACTGCTGGGTTATATGTATGTGTCATTATGTCCAGAGTTCTTCTGCTCTTAACACCCAGTCACTGAAATCTAACTGCAACAATTTCAGAGTTGGAGAAGAACATTCCAGAGAGTTTCCCTCTACTGCTCATCAATATTCCCCTATTAGTCACCTTTCACATCCTCACTTGCTCTGAACTCTGAGAATAAATTGTTACATCCTTATTGAGGTACCTCTCTTTTAAGGATAATGTACTGCAAATGCTTCAACTCATAATCATAGAAAAAAGTTACAAATCTGATCAAACGGTTCAAACAAGGGCCACTTGCATTAGAAGTAGGTGACTCCCTCCCTCTCCTTTTGAGTCACACTGTTGTAAAATATTAGTAAGTTGTGTTACATTCATTTATGCTGTGGAATATTTGTTTAATGATGCAAAGATGTGTTGTACTCTTTTATGTTGCATTTGTTTAACTCTGGAAAGCTATGGTACTTTGCCTGTCTAAAACACCTGTTTGGCCTAATAGAGAACTGAATGGCCAATAGCAGGGCAGGAGAGGGATGGGTGGGGCTAGCAGGCAGAGAGAATGAATGGAAGACTGAGAAGATCTAGGAGAAAAGAAGAGGAGGACTCCAGGGGCCAAATACCCATCCAACCAGGGAGGAAGAAGGAAAGAAAGACATGTAAAATAGAGAAAGGTAAAAGCCCAGAGGTAAAAGGTAGAATGGATAATTAAAAAAAAAAAAAAAAAAAAAGGCTGACTAGAAATATGCCAAGCTAAGACCAGGCATTCATAAGTCTCCATGTGTTTATTTGGGAGCTGGGTGGGAGGCTTCCAAAGAGGAAAAAATAAAAAAAACTCTACATCTTATTTTTTCAAAAAGTCATAGAATGATGTAAAGAGATACTTTGGCAACTGACATTCTACAACTCTTACTTGGTTAGATTTTTGTTGTTGTTTGAATGCCTTATTTATTTTGTATTTATATATTTAAAACTAATCAAAAGATTTTTTTTTCCCAAAGGAAACAATAAGACCCAACAGGTTGGAGGAATGACATTTAACTACAGATAATAGAAATTTGTAATAGTAAATTAAGCTATAAAAATGAAAATTCCAATAAATTTATCATAATTTATTTATTTACTTATTTTTATTTATTCATTACAAAACTGAGGTTTATGGAAGCACAATACCATGGCATTCAAAGAGACAGAGTCCTCCCAAGGGGCAGAGCAGAACTGAAACACCTTTGACCATTCAGTTCTTTATTTAGACGGGTTCTCCCAGCCCAAGCTGGACCCAAGTGACCATGTAGTTGAGGCTGGCTTTGAGCCCTCTGTTTTACATTGTAGGCACAGGTTTGCATTTTAATGCCCAGCCCAAACCAAGTGCAAATGCCTTCGACTTATTTTCCAGAGACTTGCTTTTCCTCTTAATGGGAGATTACATTTGATCATCTGCAAATAAAGTTAGTGCTTACTCTCTTAGAAAAGGAAAGTGAAAACTTTGGAGACATACCCTTCCTATTCAACACTGGAAATGACAGTGTCTGCGTCCTTAGAAGGTAACCCTAACCAACCCTCTTTTCCCTTGGATCTTTTATTAGAAACCAAAACAGTGTAGGGTTGTTGATAGAGTAAATGAAAGCTTAAACTGCTAATGCACAGGCATGGGCTCCTGAGGCAGCAGGTGGAGCCAGGCAATAAACACAACTGACCTAGGCGAACAACATCAAGGTTTGTTAATACAATTTTACGAAGCAGATAGATTATTAATCTTTCCTAATTAATAGTTGGTGTTAAGCACTGTTCTCAGCCCTTCTCACGAAAACCTCTTGTCCCATTCTAGTTTCTTCTCCCTTTTCCTATTTTACAATGAAGAAAAGGAACGGGGGAGTCTGTCCAAGGGCCCAGGCTAGTCGGCAGCATAGGTGGGAAGCAGAGAGGCTCTCCACCGAGGCCAGCTGGCACCTCAGTGCTCTAGCCCTAAGGCATTTCCGAGTGACTCCAGGCTGGGGATTCATACCGAGGAGAAGTGACATTGAAAACACAGTCAAGGGCTGGAGAGATGGCTCAGTGGTTAAGAGCACTGACTGTTCCTCAGGAGGGCCGGAGTTCGATTCCCAGCATCCACATGGCAGCTCACAACTGTCTGTAATTCCAAGATCTGACACCCTTACACAGTTATACATTCAGGCAAAACACCAATTCACATAAAATAAAGATAAATATTAAAATAAAAAAAACACAGTCAAAATTCAGTAGGACAGAACACTGAAAGGGGAAGAGTCCAGATGAAGTCGGGGAAGGGGAGCGAAGTCAAGAACCTAGGCTGTGTGTGTGTGTGAGCGCTGTGGCGTGTGCGTGGACGTCAGAGGACAGTTCCCACAAGTCTGTTCTCTCCTTCCACTCTGTGGGTCCTGGAGATTGCACTCGGGTCATCAGGTACTTTGACCTCCTGAGGCATCTTACCAGTCCCAAAGCTTTAACAGAAAAAAATAGGTTTGTTTACTTATCTTATTGTATGAGTGTGTGCTGGTGCCCTTTGTGGTCAGAAGGGGATTTCAGGTCCCTCAGGATTGGAGTTACAGAGGGTGGTGAGCCTCTATGTGGTTTCTGGAAATAGAAGCTTGATCCTCTGCAGAGCATCAAGAGCTCTTAACGGGTGAGCCAAGTCTCCAGACCCAGTGTCATTAAAAAAAAAAAAAGTACTCCCTAAAGTCCAGGAAAAATAAATTCACATAAAAAAATCTAACTTAAGAAATGATTTTACACAGTAAGAATAAATTGTAAAACAACATCCATCCAGATAGCAAAGCTATGCCAGAACATGGTCAGACAGTTCCAGCATGTTCGTTTTATTTCAAAAAATGAGATGAAAGATATGAAGAAAGTTATATAAGAAATTTGAGAAGTAAGTGTTCCAAAGCAAGGTGATAGAAATCAAGATACTTAGACTGCGGAGCTTGACATGGGCTTTTGGCATGATCAGCCCCCAGGCCCCAGCTCTCTTTTATTAAAGACTTATTACTGGTGGTGCTGTGTTTATATAGGCACCTGTGCCACAGCACAATGTGAAAGTCAAAAGACAGCTCTGTAAGATTATTCTTTATGTAACGTATGTCACCATTCTCTAGAGGGACAGAACCAATGGGATGAATCCATACAGGTGCACACACACACACACACACACACACACTCATAACATCAGGAACATACCTGGGAGCTGAGAGTCCAGTGTTCACTCAATCCTAGAGGTAGGGTGCCTCAATAGTGTGAATAGTCCCAATGGTGGCTCTCTCTCACAGAGGCATGGCCCAGCACCCACAGTTTCTCAGTCCATAGGACTGAGTGCCTCAGCAGTCCTAACCTGGCAGAGAAGCCATCAGAGCCTAGTCCACAATGAAAGTTTGAAATGCTGGTTCTGATACCAGTGAAGGAGTCAGCAGCAGTAACAGGGCAGATTAACTCAGCAGCAAGAGAGAAAGCCAGACAAGCCAGAGCTGAATAATCTCCAGCCTGTGATGTCCTTTTTATCTGTTACCAGGAGGTGCACACACTTAGGGCAGACTTCACACCTCACTCAAGGCAGTCAGAACTTCAGCTAATGCTTAAAGTCAACCATGGCCCCCTGGGAGCAAATTCAGGTTCACACACTTGCAAAGTCCTCACAGAACCATCTCAACTGACCACTCTTTTTATATATATTTTATATATTTCTTAAAACCAACCACCAACCAATCAAACAAGAAAAACAATCTAACTATACACTGTCCTGAAATTCACACTACCTCTTCTTCAGTCTGAGTGTTGGGATTAGAAGGGTACACTACTGTGGCTGACTTTAAATCTCTTGACTTTTAAAAGTGAATTTAACAGACAGCGGGAGAAAGTGGATGTAAAGAAGTTAAGTGTTGGGTGATTTTACATGTGACACTGAGTTTAAGTGCAAAGCATCCATTTTAGAATGGTGTGACTGCTTCAGTGTAGAATTAAGCTGAAATCTCATGTCCTGTGTTTTCAATCCAGACTACAGTATCATACTACATTAACTACAATTTTGTGAAAGAGAACTAATTGTTTTTTAGAAGCCCAAACCATTTCACAAGTGATAGCAAATGTCATAGTCTATGGAGATCTAATGCTCATGTGGAAACTCACCCGAAATTTATTGGAACAGTCTTTTGTAATGGCACATACACATTACTATAAGTCAGAATTTCATCATTAAGAGTATAAGAAATATGCCTTAAAAACAGATACTGAAAGAGAGATGGCTCAGTAGTTAAGACCATTTGCTGATCTTCCAAAGGACCCAGATTCAGTTTCCGGCATCCCTATGGTGACTCACAACCATCTCTAACTCCAGTTCTGGGGGGGTCAATGCTCTCCTGTAGCCTCTTCGGTTACTAGGCAAGCCGGTGTTACACAAATACACATGCTGGCAAAACTCTCATATACATAAAATAAACCTCAAAATATATTTTTTTCAAAAAGGTAAGGAATACTGTAACAGGAGAATTGAATGTAAAATTAAAGCATTCTTCTACAAGGGGTGTAATCTTTAAAAGCTTGTTCAATGTGACTATTATTTTTCTAATACAAAATAAGAAAATAAAGCATGACAAAAATCTATCCAGGTGGTTCTTCTGTTCTATTGTGTATTCATTATTGAGGATAAGGCTGAACCTGCCTGTCTTAGAGCAGTACCCTTACGCCTGTTTGCCGTCTAACCTAGGTTCACTCTCAGAACCACGGGTAAGCATTATCTGTGGTTTGTTTAAAAATTCCTTAAAGTTTTCAGGTTGGCCTAACTGTTAATTATGAAGGCCTTTTTCTGATGAGATCTCTTTGGAAACCTGAAAAATTTTAACGCTTTATTAAAAGCATCTGAAGGATGTTGGTTAGTAATTTGTTTGCTTTTATTTCTAGCAAGTACTGATGTTCACTGTCCTGTCTAGTCTCTTTTAATGCCTCTTAGTAATAATTTAGGAAAAATCTGGAAAGGAGATTATAAAGAGACTATTTGCTGAAATGGCAGCTGCTCTTGGGCTCACCTCACCAGGACACTGGGCAGCCTGATCTTCCAGACTCGCTTTTCTCATCTGTAAAGTGCTTTATGCTAATGACAAGGTGTGGGTTGGATTTTCTTCTCTTTGCTCTTAGTGGGGGGGGGGTACCACCCAACTCCCAAATAAATACACAAAGACTCATTCTTACTTATGAATGCCTGGCCTTAACTTGGCTTGTTGCTAGTGAGCTATTCTTAAATTATCCCATCACCCTTTTGCCTCTGGGCTTTTACCTTTCTCTATTTCTGTGTGTCTTTTCTTTCCTTCTTATTCTGTGTCTGTCTGTGTGGCTGGTTGGTTGGGTGTCTGTGTGGCTGTGTGGTTGGGTGTCTGTGTGGCTGTGTGGTTGGGTGTCTGTGTGGCTGTGTGGTTGGGTGTCTGTGTGGCTGGGTGGCTGTGTGGTTGGGTGGCTGTGTGGCTGTGTGGCTGTGTAGATGGATGGCTGTGTGGCTGTGTGGCTTGGTGGTTGGGTGG